>VDFB02151235.1:0-177840 GCA_007258455.2 Sequoia sempervirens
CCAAAGTGGAACAAACTCAGCTTGCTTATCTGGAAATCCAAGGTTGATGCACAATCTCAACTTATTGCTTGGAAGCTTCTGCATGCTAAACTTCCAGTGGGCACTCGCCTCAAATTCCTTCTCCACCTCCCTCTTTCCTGTTCTGTGGCTAGGTTGAAACCTTTAAACACTTTTTTTGGTTTTGCTCTCACATCTACAAGTTGTGGAATGCACTCTTTGCTTCTCTACCATCCCTGTTTCATTTTCCTTCGTCATGGAAATCTGCTCTTCTTGGTTACTCGACTGCTCATAATTTGATATCTAATTCAAGTTAGCTTATCATAATTAAAAACATTTGGAAGTTGTGTTGCCAAGCTGATTTGTCTTGCTCCTTCCCACCCTTTGAGACTGAATTGCAATCTATTTATTCCAATCTGCATACCCTTGTGTTGACCATAGATTCTTACCTGGGAAATAAGGGCTCTACTGGTGACGTTCTTCAGCTTCAAGTGAAGTCTCTTTTGTCCCAGATTCAGGCCAAAAATTTTCCTACTCTTCAAGGTGTACCTTGCTTGTACTAATATGGCTGACTTGATTGCAGCGATGGCGAATGTTTTACAGGGTGTGATCAAATGTTAATGCACCATGTGTTGTTAGTGGTGTGGACCAGAAATTTTATGCTTGTGGATATATGTCAGAGATGACATGTTGTGAGGATTTTCTTTGTTCATCGGTGCTTGTTGCTCTTTTTTGCTGGCATTTGATGTTGGACACCCTATTCTGCTACCAACTCTTGTTGTTCACTCATCTCTTGCTACTCTTTGTATCGTTGTTGCTGACTTCACTCCAGTTGCTTGTTATGTATTTGTTAAGTAGTTTTTTTAGGCCTATTAGTTGTCTTGTTGTTGCTACAAGCATGTTTTTCAAGCATCTTACTACTATTTTCTTACAACTTCTTACTGTTGTTTTGTTACAACCTTGTAATTTGACTCTATAATTTGTATTTTTTACTTCTTCCAATAAAAAAAATCAAGTTGGGTCAGCCTATCTTTGGTTGATTTTAAATAGGTACAAATAGGAGAGATTAAGGCTCATTTGGGGCATGTTAGATGATTTGGGCAATTTTATCAATTGTTTACACTTTCAGGATGAAAACTTGAGTTGTTTAAGGAGGTTAAATGAAACCCTAATCCTCCTTTATCATTTCCACCTTCATTTTGTAAACATCCTTATTTCCTTATATCCTTGTGTAGCTATAGAGTAAAAGTGAGCAACAACCATGAATTAGATGCACTACTAGGAGGTTGTTCCATTCTTGTAGCATCAACGAGCAGAATTGTAGGTTTAGATGCACAAATATGGAAATCCCACTTTGGTCGAGTAGCAATTTCAATACAATCCTCTTGCATACAAACTACTAGCCAAGGGAGTAGACTTAATCACGGGAGATCCAAGGATCAAATTTCAAGGGAATACTGAGGAGCTGAGACTTGGAGAAGTACAAAAATTAGATCTATTCAGTGGAAAAAAAACCCTAGGCATTGTCCTGCTTCAACTTAGTCTCAGCATAGGGCTAACTGTGTCCTAATAGTGAGCAAATCCAGCAATAGGCATCCTCACACCTAGATCTAGGGTTTGATAAAGAAAATATCACTAGGACGAATCGCTAACACTTAGTAGTAAGTTATATATTTGAGGTTAATTTTATAGAGGCGAGAGTGGTTGTTGCATGCCTCAAACCCTCAAGAGATCATCCCCTGCACTGTCATTACGAATTCTCCCTATTCAAGGACTCAGTAATAGCATAAACTACAAGGATTTGTTGATCTCATAAGTAATAATGATAGCAAAAAATGAAAATTATGATTATTTTTTGTAGATGTGTTTTGCACTGTGCATTCTCTATGGTTGTTATTTGAGACTAAACTATTATTTTCCTAAACAATTTTTGGTTCTCTATAATAAATTGGTGACCTAAAAATTGGTTATTTAGTCCACTAAGCCCTAGGGTTACTACATCCCTCACAGTTCACACTTATTTCTCTCCATCTTCTAACATCACACCTAACATTATATCTTAATGTCATTTCCTAATTTCTTTTTAATCCCCCTTTTCATTAACCACCATTAATTTATTTATTTATTCATGTTATTTAGCTAATTAGACTAGCACTTATCCATTTATCCCAAAACAAATAAATATATTTGTTTTAATATATTCTTCACAAATAATCAAATAAATTAACTATCCACTAATATTCCATCATAAATCCTCTATATTCTCTTCTATTTTAGAGTTCACTAATTATTCTTATTTAGTGAAGATTCCACTCATCTTGATCAATCTCATCCATTCATTCAAATACCAAATCCCCATCATTCACATTCATCCAAAAAGTTATAAATCAACCCTCATCATACATTAAATCAGGAATGACACATTCATCCAAAAATTTATAAATCAACCCTCATCATACATGAAATCAGGAATGAATACTCAATCCACAAGTAAATGTTATTGATTTTAACAATAACCAAAATTTCCACATAATGAATTATGGATAGAGAGACATAAGACAACTCCAAATAACCCTCAACAAAATAGAGTTGCAAAAAATATAAACAAGACACTAGTGGAGAAGGCTAGGAGAATGATTAGTGGAGTTGGATTGAAATTCTAAATAAAAGTGCTTGTTATGGCTTGTTACCTAATTAATAGGTCTCATGCATCAACCCTTATGGATAAGACTCCTATGGAGGCTTGGTTAAGAAAAAATTCTCATTACAACATCTTCATGTTTTTTTTGTGAGGCATATGCTCATGTTCTTGAGGAGAGGTACTCAAAATTGGAAAACAAGGTGATTAAGTATATATTCTTTGGTTATGGTGTTGTGAAAGGGTACAAGATATGTGATCCTATGGCTAAGAAAGTATTATACAATAGAAGTGTTATTTTTAATAGATTAAGCCTTCTCCTACATATTTGTAGTTGGAATGGGATAACAAGAAAGATGTGGCTTAACTACTCTCTAAGACTAAGAAAGTTAAATTAGAAGCTTGTAAAGGACTTTAACAAGAGAAGAGATTAGATAGTTCATAAAAAATTGAAGAGGTAGAACCTCCACCTCAACTCTTGAGAGGTCCATTCAACATAGACAAAAACTAGACAAATATACTCCTGATTGGGGATGTAGTTTTTATTTGATTAAATGAGCCTAAAACAATGGAGGGGGAATTGGGTATTAGATGATTCTATGAGTTAGAGAGTGGTTGTGGATGAGGAGATGATTATAATGAATAAAAATCACAAATGGGATTTAGTATATTTCCCTAATGGTTGGAAACTCATTGATTGTAAATGGGTGTTCAAAAGGAAATTTTTTTCTATGGTAGTGTTTAGAAATACAAGGCTAGATAGATTGTGAAGGGATATTCCCATGTTGAGGGAATTGTTTATGGTGATATTTTTCTCCAATTGTCAAGTTAATATCCATTTGGTTCGTATTACCTATTGCATTATCCTTTGACCTTGAGATTGATCAAATAGATTTGAAGACAAATTTTCTTCATGGTGATTTGGAGGAAGAGACCAACATGACAAAGGTAGAGCACTATGTGTAAGAAGGTAAAGAATCTTTGATTTGTAAGTTAAAAAAGTATTTTTATGGTTTGAAATAATTTCTTAGGATGTGATACTAGAAGTTTGATTCCTTTGTATTGGGTTTTGGATTTCTAAGAGCTTAATTGGATAATTGTATCTATAATAAGATAATTGATAATTGATTTCTTGTTATTATATTGTACATTGATTATTTTTGGGCAATAATAAGGATGTGATTTGTGACTCAAAATCTCAACTTTTAGCACATTTTGAGATGGAAATAGAGGATGCTAGAAATATTTTAGGCATGGAGATTAGAAGAAATAGAGTGAATAGAAATCTTTGGTTACACCAAAGAAAGTATGTGAACTTAGTGTTGGGGAGATTCAACATGACAATGTGTAAAACATTTTGTCTTCCTATCTCAATGGGAACCAAATTATTTGTTGAGAAATGTACTAATTCACCCAATGAGATAGAGGAAATGACTTAGTTACCTTATTTTAGTGTTGTTGGGAGCTTGGTGTATTCATTTTTTTGGAGTAGGGGGAGTCTTGGGTTGCTTTATGGCTAATATTGGGTAGGACCATTGACATGAAATTAAGAGGGTCTTCAAATATTTGTGGATTGCCTCCAAGTACCCAATTTTTTATCATGGTCATTTTATAAGGGACCATAAACCAATGAATATTCATATATTTATGGATTTTATTTAGGCAAGAGATGTTGATAGCAAAAGATCTACCAATAGATGTTCAATTTATTTGGTGATATTATTAGTTGGATGAGTAAGCGATAGTTTGTGGTCACTTTTTCCACTATAAAGGCTAAGTACATGGCAACTATGCATGCTTTTAAGGTCATTTATATTAAAATATTATAGTTAAATGTGCGGCTAATTCAAGGAGCTATTAGAGTTATTTGTGATAATAAGAGTGCCATATGTCGAGTAAAGAATCAAACCTTTCATTCAAGGATGAAGCATATTTATTTCTATTACCATTTTTTCATGGCATGGTGGATGATGTGAGGGTGATGTTAGAGAAATTTAACACTTTGTAAAATATTGTAGATGCATTGACAAAGCTATTGAGCACAAAGAAGTCTAAGTGGTGTTGTGAGTCTACGAGCCTTTGGGCCCTTAGAAATTAGTTGATACTTTTGATACTCCCTTGCTATTGCAAGGTATTCAACAAGTGAGAGAATGTTAAAAAGATGTCTTAACCTTGCATCCTCATTTTAACATAAAAATATAAATTTTGGGCCATAGAACATAAGAATTAGATTTATGAGCTATAAAGGTTATTTTTGCCATAAAAGTTATCAAAATGGACTAATAACTAGTAAGTTGTGAATCTCTTCAAGATGTATATTTTTAAAAATTTGGATAAATCAACTGTAGCGGCTTGCCCACGCAACCCTAGGGAAGTTGCAATTAACTACTCAAACGCAATAATTTTTTTTTTTGTTTAAGTACAATTAACATGCAAATTCACTACCCATTGCCAACAACCCCTAAGGTTACGAGACTGAGTTTACTTAAACCCAACAAGAAACATGAATTAAAACCATAACATCTAAATGCTTAAAGAAATAAGAACACATACATTCCATACATAATAATTTACATCAAGAATATGAGATACCACTTGATTCTAATAATATAATTTACAACATGATTACAACACTCATTCCCTGAATGAGATAAATCAAATAAGCATGATTACATATTAAAAATTCCACCTCGATAAAAAATTAGGGGTAATAAAATTACTATATTAGCTGGAATGAATAAAGCATGAAAAGATCTTTGGAACCCACAGGAAGCTCTCAATTGGAAATCTAGTCCACCTGAACAAGCCCGAAAACCCAGCGGATTAAGGTGCCACGTTCCACCCAACCATCGTCTTGACGCTCACCCGTGGTAGGAGATAGTAACAAAGGAATCCAACACAAGACCATCTACCTCTAGACACAGGCTAATACACAGCTGAACTGAAACAAATACAAATACCAAACACCTAACACAATGGTTACAATGCTTCCAGAGAACAAAGATCATGTACATCATCTGTACACCACACAATAACTGACTGACTACTGACGTAGGTAGAGTGTCATACATAAATTGCTATGAGTTACCCTAGCTCAACCTTCCTAGGCTACTGGACCCCCATCTTGGGTTACCCTGGCTTGCCTCTACCGGTCGCCGGACCCTCATGCAAAACTATGCGTCTCGTCTCATCTCAAGCCTTAACAAACACATGCTTCATGAGAGAGGCAATCATTATCTTTATTAGTGTGAAAGTTCCCCATTAATTCTTTTAAATTATCACTTGATTTAAACCCTAGGTTAGTTACCCTAGTGCCCCTTTGTGTGCCGGACCCCCACAAAGAGCCACCCTCCTAATGACAACACACACGATACAAAACCACTATCTAATGAGTAAACTTGATCATACGACCTCTCCAAACCAAGGAGGCAACAAGTAAAAGAAACTCACTCCAAACACCAGAGGACAAAGTCCAAACCCCACTCCTTCCCAAGGAGGCACAAACCACATAACCCTCTTCTAATCCCAAGGAAGCACAAACCAACTCTGTTTGTGAAAACCAGGCAAGACAACATGATACATCTCTACACATTTCCCAAGGAGATTCACAAATCGAACCACTACATGAAACATCCCAACCTAGAGAACTCCTCTGGAAGACTTACTAGACAATTAACCCCATTTTCCCAGCATCGAGAATGAACGAAACATGATTTAAAAAGCATTCCAGGAAACTCAATATCTAATGTTAGGGTTTCCTAAACCCAATCCAAGCAATGACGTAGTACATGAAATTAATTAAATAAATAACATTATTTGCACATGCTCTAAGTAAACCAACCACCTTGGCAACATTAAGGGATTTAAAAAAAACTAACGATTTAATTTCATTTGATCAATGCTACATAATGAATAAAATCAATCTTTTTAAATAAAATTACTTATTATAATGCCAATTTCATTTCAACCATAATAACGCAATAATCATTTTAAAATTCCTATTTAACATATTTAAACATCATTTAAATATGTGCCTCTAAAATATCATTTTTAAATCCCAAGATTTTCTGATTATTCATAATTGTCAAAATCAAATCCTTAAATAAAACATTTATATTCTCCAACTATGATAATAAAATAATCCTTTAATATATATTTTTCAACTCAAAATAAACCCTATTATTTAAATTATATATACAATATATATATTTTAAATAATAATAATAAACTATTCATTTAAATTCACATATTATATAATATTATATATTATATATATAATATTATATTATATATATAATATTATATTATATATATAATATTAAATATTATATATATTATATAAAATATAATATAAATAAAAATAATAAATAAATTTTTTTTAAAAAAACTAAAACGAAATTTAAATTTTATAAAAAAATAAAATTAAAAAAAAACAACCCAGTTGGGTTTGCGTACTTCATCAGGATCTACTGGAAGGGCAAATGATGTCGCTTTCTCATTGGGCCAGCCTTGGCGGGTCAGGCCACTTCCTCCCCCACACCACAAAAACATTTAATATTAATATTTTTCAATATTAAAACAATTTTTTTTTTCTATATTAAAACAAAACCAGTCTCACCTGGCTCAGGGAAAAAAATAAGAAAAACCCAGACGAAAATGACAAGAAGTAATTTTGTAAAAACAATTCTTTTAAATGAAGAACTTTCCACCAAATAGCATATAAATTTATATGCAAAATATATATATGTAAATATATATTTCAAAATTCCTTTTTACAGCCCAAACTGTGCAAATAAAATTTTGCAATAGAAATAAATTTGCCAACACAACTTCTGGATTAAGTTTTTTTTTTTTCAGTTTGAAATAAAATTTCTTATTGATTTCCTTTCAATTTTCCATTGTATGATTCTTTTTTGATTTCCTTTCCCAAAATTTCAACAAAGTTGCAAGTTTTGAACAAATTCCACATGGGTTTGCATTAAATTTAAACAACATTTTAAAGATTTTCAAATAGCAAAACAAAGATTTGAAACTTATTTCAAAATGAAACAAAAAAATCATAGAAGAACCTGGTGTTTTCTCCCCAAGCTTGAAAGTTTGACAATGGAGATTTTGATCCATGTTCTGATTTCAGCTCAACTAGAAATCCCCTTGCTTTTTCAAAATTTCCAAAACCCAATCCAAATCCTTGCTCCTCTTTTTCCTCCACAATTTCCAAATTAAAACTAAAAAATGAAATAACAATTGCTCCAAATAGAGTTTCCCAAATTTTGGTCAAACCCCTAAAATATCCCACCCACTAAATTTATTGTAAAATTTGGAGGATATTTCCAATTTTTAAATTTAAAACAATTTTTCTTTCTAAATGATATTTCATGCATTTTTCAAATTTTCATTCAAAACAAAAGCATTTCAAAGTTGCAAAGAATTTATTTTATCCCAAAATTTCAAAAAGTGAAATAAAAAACACATTTTCATTTTTATTTTAATTTAAATTTAATATCCAACATGATTTCCATTTTTTTTTTAATTTAAATCTAAATATCCCATAATGCCAAAACAACTAACTTAAATCATTTTATCCCCATTAATCTAATTAGTCAATAACTAAATCTAATTTTATTAATCAAATCAAATTAATCAATAAAATAAATAACAATTCAACATTGCAACAAGCTACATTTAAACATCATTTTAACTACACCCATCATCTAATAACCTTTAAAATTTGAATTAAATAAATACTCAAGGTGAAAAGGACCAAATTAAAACAACCAACTCAACAACAACTCAACGACACACTATGACTAGGGTGATGACTTAGCACGGAAAGCCTAGCTACTATCTCCCAATCGATTACCATTGGTCAATGGACACGCTCAAACCTGTGAACCAGGTGGAGTCGATGTCATGTACCTGTCAACCTGCAAACAAAGAGTACATCGAACATTCATATATATATAATATGATCAAACACACTGTGAAGAGGAAATCTTAGAATTGTAGGGCGCTCGCAAGCGAGTGGTACAATCCCGTCCCTTTCACCAATACAAAATTTTTAACTGACGAGTCTAACATCAACAATGCAATAAAAGCATAAGGCATTTTTAATTAAATAACTGCTACGCTAATTCAAAACATGCCATAAGGATAACATCAGAGTAAAATACCATCACATTAAAATATTACATACGCATCACTTAACAGTTCGCGATCAAATAGCAACCAAGTTCCAAAGTCAAAGCATAAACAGAACAACATACAAAGAAGAACACTGCCGAAAAGGAGCCAAAATGGAGGGGGTGTTACAATCTAAATGCATTAAATCATCTTATTGGTAAATTTGCATCAATTTTTTGCCAAATTTTTTGAGGGGGCATCATAATCCCATTTCTGCAGGGGCAAGACCTGATTAAATTTTTTCTTAATTTTCCTTTGAGACAATGCTAAAAATCACAAAATTAATTACTTTAATTAATTATTCATGACATAAAAAAATATTATTTATTTATTTTATTTTCAAAAACTTGTCAGAATTTCCTCTTAACTTTTTTATTCTCTATTTTCTTTTTCAGTTAAGTCTTCAATTTCTTTATTTCCTTTTTCACTTGATTAACCCTTTCTTTCACTTAACTGTCTCTTTCTTTTAGTTAACTCTTTCACTTCCCTCCACTCATCTCTTACATATTTCTATTTTCTCATTCAATTTTCTCTTCCATCCTTCTTACATTTCCCATTTTCCGAATGAGAAACTTACCTTTGCATGTTCTCTCATTCAATCTCATTAATCCGTCTTGCAAAATTTTTCTATAAATTTGACATCCATCTCTTCAGAGTTACAACCACCATTTTCAAACTTTCATCGTTATTATTGTCTAGTTAAGTATAAGAGCAAAATTTGTCGGTGTACATTCTGTGGCTATTGGGAGGGTTTATAACTATCTTGTTGGTATGCATGTTGTAACAAATGTGTTTGCATTGTTCATCCCTACCCTATAGGCGGGAGACTAATGTCTTCGGCTGAATGTTGCCTATTAAAATGGTGCATCGAGAATCGTGCCAATAAAATGTATATATCGATATGTTGATGTTTTGGGAATTAATTTATTAAAAGTAAATTATTGATTTTTTTTGTAATTTACTCATTAGCTACTAGTATTTTCGATGTGGTTTTGTTATTTTATCATTTATTTAATTATTGTAACGAACTTTGCTATTGGAAATATTTCATGAGTTTTTTGGTGTAATCGTGTCTTCACACCCATTGTTTTTGGCGATGCATGGTGCTTTAAGTAGTACATTTGCATTTACTATATGCAAATTTTCATTTTGGCAGAATGTTTCCTATTAAAATGGTGCGTCAAAAATTGTGCTAGTAAAATATATATATCGTTATGTAGATGTTTGGGTATTAGTTTATTAAAAGATTTTTTTTTTTTTTTTGCAATTTTCTCATTGGCTGGTGGTATTTTCGTCATGGTTTTGTCATTTTGTAATTTATTAAATTATTGTAATGAACTTTGCTATTGGAAATATTTCATGAGTTTTTTGGTATAGTCGTGTCTTGGCACCCACTATTTCTGGTGACACGTGGCATTTTAAGCAGTACATTTGCATTTACTATTTGTGAATTTTCATTTATTGTGAGTAGAATGAAGTGCACCTGTATCATTTGTGGCTTATGGTGTGAAGTTTTAAGTCTGTCAAACAAAGAATTATTTGTGTTGTTTATTCATTTGCTCAAATTGCGTGTATGATGCACATGCATCAAAACATGCATAGTAAATCAAACATATCTTGAATAGATAGAAATCCTTCAATGTCTACCACTGTTTCATGAATAGATAATTAATTTGGATTGGAAAAATACAAAACCATGACCAAAATATCAAAATCCAATGAGGAAATTGCAAAAACATATATATATATGTATGTATGTATGTATGTATGTATGTATGTGTGTTCTACATTTTGCATTTATCTAGTTCTAATTTTCATTTATTGTGAATAGATTCAAGTGTAGTCGCCATTAATGGATTATGGTGTTGAGTTTTGAGTCTGTCAAGCAAAGGATTATTTACGTTGTTTAATATATACACATACATATATATATGTATATGTATTTATATATGAGTATATATACATACATACATATGTGTGTGTGTGTGTGCATATATATGTGTGTATGCATACATATATATGTATGTATGTATGTATATATATGTAAATATATATATGTATGCATGTTACTATTTGCTAATTTTCATTTATTATGAATAGACTAAAGTGCAATCGTCGTTAATGGTTTATGATGTGAAGTTTTAAGCTTGTCGGATTATTCATTTGCTCAGATTGTTTGATGAGGGTGAAATCTTTGTCTGTTGAGAGTGTTTATATCTATCGTGTTGTGAGTGACAAAGGAGGCGCTTGTAAGTTCCTATATCTTTTACATTGTGATTTTATAGTTTTTTACATTTCTGCAATGATTTAATCTTTGGTGTTCCTTATCGATGAGTGTTTTTATTGGTTGATTCTTATTTTTGTAATTTTCTTCATTGGCCTTTGATATTTCAGTGATGGTTTGATGTAGCATCGATATTTTGATGCTAGAAGTCTTAAAATGAAGCTTATGCTACTTTTTTTCAATTTGTATTTTTTCAGTCCAAATTAATTGTGAGTACGTACGAAACAGTGATAAACAATGAAAGATATCTATCTAATCACAATATATCTGATGTACCATTGATGTTTTGATCCATGTATGTTATGGATATCTTGTACAAATAAGACTTCTTTCAAAGATGTCTATTTGGAACTGTTAAAATGAAGTTTGTGTTCTTTTTTGGCAATTTTGTCATTGGCTATTGGTGTTTTGTTTGTTGTTGTTGTTGTATTTTCGTAATTACAATTTATTATTGGGAGCAATGGAAGAAAAAAATTCATCATTTCCTAATGATTTCTTGCTATACATGTGTCGTTGTTGTAAATGTTTCTATGGACATGTATGATCACATTTTGCATTTATTTTGACCTAATTTTCACTTATTGTAAATAGATTCAAGTGCAGTTGCCATTAATGGACTATAGTGTTAAGTTTTATGGCTGTCAAAAAAAAGGATCTTGTGCATATATATATATATGTATGTATGTATGTATTTATATGTATGTGTATATATATATGTGTATACACATACATATACATATGTGTATATATATATACACGTATGTATACATATATATTTGTATATGTACATCTATATGTGTGTGTATATATAGATACACATGTATGTATGTATTTATATGTATGTGTATATATATGTGTATACACATACATATACATATGTGTATATATATATACACGTATGTATACATATATATTTGTATATGTACATCTATATGTGTGTGTATATATAGATACACATGTATGTATGTATTTATATGTATGTGTATATATATGTGTATACACATACATATACATATGTGTATATATATATACACGTATGTATACATATATATATTGTATATGTACATATATATTTGTATATGTACATATATATGTGTGTGTGCATATATATATATATATATGTATGTATGTATGTATGTATATGTATGTATACATATATGTGTTTATATATATGTGTGTGTTTTGCATTTTACATTTATTAAGGTCTGATTTTCATTTATTGTAAATAGATTCAAGTGTAGTCGCCATTAATGGATTATGGTGTTGAGCTTTGAGTCCAACAAAAGATTATTTGCATTGTTTATTACATTTATATATATATATATGGATGCACATATATATATATATATAAGTATACATACATACATACATACATATATATATATATATAAGTATGTATACATATATATATATATAAGTATGTATACATATATATATATATAAAAGTATGTATACATATATATGTATTTATATGTATATGTATATATATGTATATATATAAATATAAGTATACACATATATACATATATATGTGTGTATATATGTATGTATATATATCTATATCTACATATACATGTGTATGCATATGTATGTATGTATATATATATTATGTGTGTGTGTGTATGTATGTGTACCAATATATGTGTGTGTATGTATATATATATGTGTATATATGGGAAAATGAATGAACCTATTATATATACATATGTGCATGAAACAAATACTTAATAGTATTATTCGTTGAAACAAAGAAACTATATGGTAGACAGTTTCAGAAGTTGTTAGATAAAATTGGTGTAGAATGTATATTGTCTATAACCACATGTCAGATACATGCATAATGTTCAACACCTTTTTATTTAGAAGCATGGTACAATGTGTTTTCTAGTAGGCGTCAATTTTGCAGGAATCTATGCCAAGTGTTTATTGTTTGGCATCTTACCTCCGCTATAGAAACCAATATATTGCTACAACAATGTGGAGAGGTATGCTTTGAACCATTTTATGCATTTGTGAATACTATGGCATGAGATGTGTAAGAAAGAGAACATAATATTTACTGCACGGTGACTGTTCTAATAGCTTTAACAATTACATCCATAGTAAGTATGTAAAGTACTTCATTTCAAAATTTTCAAATTAATTGTATGTGCTTGGAGGTTAGCTTTTGCTTCAGCAACATTCGTTTCACAAGTTTTTGGAATTGTGTTGCACGTTTCTTTTCCCCATATATGATGCAACACATTTACATAGCCTAAGTTATTTAATCTTTGGTTAATGTTTTGTTTTGGTTCTAGTCTTGTTGATGTACCAAACACACTGCCAATCAAATGGATTGGGTTTTACTTTCATTCAATTGATAATAAATCAAAAGCTCACATGGCTTTAGAATTTCTTAATTTTAGGATAAAAAATAAGTATTGACAATTAAATATATTGATCAAATATCTAACTATTATTTTCACTGTGTGGTTGGTAAGCATAATAAATTGTCCTCCAGGTAAATTGCAATGTCATTTCCTTTTATAGGCTTAACACTTCTACTTAATGTATTGTAGTATATGTTTGTGGCCTTGTCTTTGAACCAGTTTTGAAGCAGACCATAGATAGAGAAACTAAAATTGTACAAGATTTTGCTTATATGATAATGAATGGTAATTAGGAAGTAGAGATAAGCATTGAAAAGTTCAAGTAGCATGTGAGTAACATTTTAATTATTTTGTCTTATATATTAATTTTTAAATGTTCCCTGAATCATGTGAAGTATGGACATTAAGATTAAAGCTACAATGAACAATGCAGTTGTTGACCCCTTTGACATTATGGTTTTGACATTGATGTCAAGACAGGTTGTCACCTTGATATGTATTCATTAAGGATATGAGACAGCTTGGTTTGGTTGACTTTGCATGAGCATTGATAATTCATTGAGGAAAAAACACTTTGTGTGCTTATAGTGCTTTGGGATAGCACTGTTACATGAGACTTGTCTTAATCTTTGATATATTTGAAGAAACAATGCATATTTGTGAAATGGGAAATTTATCATAGTTTCATTGACTATTGCTAAGGCAGTTTAAAAGGTTTCATTACATTAGCCAAATAAATGATTATAGCGAACTTGGTTATTGGCATATTATAGCTTTGACCGACATATAGTTTTTGTGCATTGGTGATTATGACACCAACATAAAGGTTAAAGTGTTTGATTACTCTCATGTAAATAAAATGTGACTGACATAATGATTATTGGTTTTGAGAGTTTCATTGGAAAAGGTATATCGACATAGTTGTGCCCTAAATGTCATCGTATTTGAAAATACAAGGCATCATTTGTTCACAACCAACTTAGGGCTTGGTGGAAATGGTGGTTTTGTGGCTGACAGTTCAGAAAATGGTTTCAATGTTTCAAAGGAAGTTAAAGTTTTCAATGTTGCTCATTTTGGTAACTTGAATCCTTACTCTTTGTGGTATCTGGTTAATCTAGAAATGGTATTGGTCATGTTCATGTTGTTTTCAAAATTTGTTGTTGTGTATATAGTTGGTTGTAGTGTTTGTGCTTTGGTATCCTTTGTTATATTCGTGATTTGCTATCTTATGCACAAAGGTATATTATGTTGACTTAGGGTATCATTTCTATTCAATTTCTTTTAATGTGTTGACCTTGGTCTATTTGTAGCAAGGGTATGTCTATTCTTTATCTTAGAGGTTTATTGTTTTTGGTTTGCAAGTTACCCACTACTAGGGCACAATGTCTAACCTTTTAGCAGATTGATTAAGAGTTTATGAATAAGTCGTGTCTTGCATCTTGGTGTCGACTTGGGCATGGGTTATATGTTACAAATGTACGTGTCTTTTTCTTAGCATATACACATAGTTTATTCAAAGTGTCGACCATGTATAAACATTAGTTCAAGTTTTTTGAGAACAAAAACATCACGGTGACTCAAAAGACAATAGGGAAAACTTTAGTGGTGAATATTTTCCAATTGGCGAATTCTAGGAATTGGCCAAGTCAAAATTGGCAATTTCTCGCACCCAATAGAGTGTCCAAATTGTCTGAATTTTACAAACTATAGGTCCAATGCATGTCCATTCACCAATGAGTTTTTTTTATGAGGCATATTTAAGCAACAAATTTTCCATTGTCTAAACTACGCATTTCAATTGGACCAACTAATATTTTTTCCTCGAATCCTGAAAGCATTTAATAAAACACCTACATATTCACCAATACTATTAAAACAACATTGTATCAGGACCCATTTTTCCAATTAAAATTTATAAATAGTTGCTTGTGAAGACCCATTTCGCCAATTAAAATTTACAAATAGTTGCTCATGAGGACCTATTTCACCAATAACATTAAAAAATAATTACATTGGAGGACACATTTCACCTCGAAAATTACAGTGTATCATTGTATAAACAAGCGAGATTCACCAAATATTTAATATACCATTTAAAAATCCCACGAAATTTGCCAAATATGGAATGATGGATTGATATAAATACAATCAAAAGTGTCATTTATTCTTACACATTTTGTTCAGTTTTTAGGTTCTACTTCTCCATTCGGAAGCCGGCGAAAGCCGAAAATGTAGACTTAAAAGGTGAGTGATCATTTCTTCACAGTGTTAATAGTTATAATAATAACTTTTCTTTATCTCTTTTCCATTCTTGCTTCAACAAAGTGAACCTTAGAAGTTAGAACCAAACTCTGAAGTTTCAAAGTTTTCAAAACCTTCGACCCACCGAGTAGAAAGATGACCAGGAAAGACTTGCAACTCAACAAAGTGAACCATCAACCAAGTCACAGAATTGGGAAGTTATCAAAATTTAGAACGCTACGACAAGGTTATAAAACTCTGAGGACTAGCAACTAAGGTTAGGAAAAGCCAAATTTTTTATATTGTATTCCATGGTATTGAATTTCATATGTGATTCTACATCATTTTTAAAGAACACCACTTATCACACTACTTATAAATTCCTATTGCATTTCCATTCACACAATCTTTGATAAATAATTGAAAGGAATATTATTAATCCATTCCTTGAACAAAAGCTAACAGTTCAACATCCATAACTTATAAGTTATAAGCTAACATAAGCTAACAGTTCAACATAAATAGCTTATAAAGGCATCCACCCAACTTAAACAATAAAAGCTTAAACTACCAAATCACCTAAATTATATTGAGAAATCCTTACGCATCCATCGCCATAAAATATTTATTAACAGATAAACATTCCACAATAATGAAACTATCCAAAAATCTATCATTCCAATAATAAACAATCCATTGACAAATATAGAGTTTTTTTTATCTTCATAATGGTTTCTTGAAGACAACTATTTTAGAAATTAAAATAAAAAGTCTTTGAAGTATCAAGAGAGCCAAATTGAAGAAAAAAACATAAAAACTAAAAACTAAACAATGGTCCCACTCCCAACACCGACTCCTTCGCTTTCAATTATTTTAGTCTCCTTCTCCTTCGGTAACGTCTCCTGTTCCTTTACTCTTTGCCTGTATTCTCAGTACTTGGTGACAATTGCGATGATGTTTTTGCTTCCTGGGGTTGTAGTAATTTGTAACCTGGTTCTCCATGTGGCCAAAGCCTTTTCAGACTCAACCAACATCTAAGATCTTTTCTCTTCTCCACATTTATAAGTCCTCAAGTGGATCTCCATTCGACTGAGTTTCGAGAAGGACTCCCATGTCACTATAGCAAGATCAACTATTTCTTTCTTGAATATCTCTCTAAACTTTAGAGAGATCTCTTTTATATCTAGAATGTTTTCATCAAACTCATCAGTAATTTCCACTCCCAGAATACGACAATCTTCTTTAACTTCCACCAACAATTCATAATATTGTTCATGTGTATTATTAATTTCCTTCCCCAGATTATCATATATATTCAATTTCCATTCCAATGAAACAGACCAGGAAGGGTCTAGCTCCTTAGGATTATTCACAATTTTCTCACCAATTAATATCTTTAGATCCATAGAGTTCAATTCTTTCATTTCCTGAGCAAGCACATAAAGACTAGTTTGATCTTTTATGAGTTGTTGAAGTTCTATTACTAACTCCTTCATCTTATTAACAACTTGAGTGTAAAAGAGCATAGATTTATTCAAAAAGAAGATAGCCTCTTGAGATATTTTATCGGTTTGGGCTCACAAGAAGCTCTGGAATAACTTAAATTCTTTTTAATTTTCTCTATGGTGAGCACATTGATGCCCTCTACCTGAGAACTTGAGGCTTCATTAGATGTAGGAGGAGTGGCCATGGAAGAAATAAAGTTACTCAATGCGAGGACTTGAGATTCTAGTTTTATATTTTCTTTCCTCTATTCTTTCACTCTTTTAATCAAGGTATTGACTGAATAATTGGCATGGTACACATCACCTTCCAGTGTTGGATGCCCCATATCAACATGTGTGACTTTGTAGTCCACCTTCGTTATTCCATCTTCATTTAAATCCTTCACAAGATCAAAAATTTCTAACATTCGATTTCCAGAAGTAGCATCAGTCACCATCCTTGACATTCTCCTGGCTTTCTTAGGTTTTGAAGAGCTTTGAAGTAACTTTGAAACTGTATCCACTCCAACTGTCATTGTAGGAATATGCTTTCTCTTCTTCTCCATTTCTTTTTTCAGCCATCTTGGGGAGGCTACTACCAGACCAAAATCTTCATTTCCACTAATAGTTTCTTTAGCAGCATTAGGAGTGATAGGTGTATTATCAACCAAAGGTGGAGAAGAGGGAAATTTAGAGTTAGACAAAAGAGGAAAGATATTATCTTCAGCGATCTGTTTAAAGATAGCTTCAAAATCTGCAGCCACAAGTTTTCCTTGATTGGTCTTCTTCTTATGGGTAGGAGAAGCACACTATCTTGTTCACAAATGCTCTTCAACTTGACTATTTCTTTTCGCCTATCACCATCACCTCCTGATAGAGAATTTGCACTAGAGGACCTCACAGAGGGTTTCCCTGATGATACACTTGCACCAGATGCTTGCATAGACCCCTGTTCATTCTTTTGTGATGACTTAGGCTCCTGAACATGACCAACAACTTTCCGCCATTTCCCATCCAACTATTCTTGGGCTCTTTTAAGCACTAGGGCAGCACACACCCTCATATCTAAAATTTTACTTTAGCTCCAATCAACCCTAGGGTGGGATTTATTAGGAAATTTTTCATATGCAAGGTCTATGATTGTTGAATCCTCAGCTATATTTTTAGGAATGTGAAATGACAGACTAAAAGACAGTATATGTTTTAGCATTAGCCTCATATAATCTCTTCTCAAAAATTCCTTCTCATCGACACAATCTTCACAGAAATCTTCGATAGATGGTTGATGTCGATATAAGCTCCCTCCATAGAGATTATGCTTCACAAAACTCTTACTGCCAAAATTAGCTCTCATAGACATATTTTGGAGGTTATATTCCTTGAGAATTCCTTCATCTCCCCTAGCCATCTAGTTTATTTTGCACACAAAAGAAGGGGTCTCCAATGGGAAGACATACCCTCATTTACCCATGTTCGTATAGTTAGTATTAACCATGGCCATTTGTCGACAAACTTCTAGAAATATCAATAAATCTTCAAGATACCAAGGTAATTTAAATGGGGATTTCTCAAAATTCCCTATTATTAGATAAGAAAACTTATCAAATTGGATATAAAAACTTGCAAATTTTGATACAAGAGAAATTGATTAAGGGGAAAGGTGCATTTTTGGATTTCCATCTAGCTTCCTCATGACCTCGATTAAAAATGCATCATTAACACAACAAAAATACCCATTCCAAATTGTTTAATGAACTGAGGAAAGCGTTTATACACAAGCATATCAGAAGCTGGGGTTCCTTGCAGCTCCAACCCAAGCCAAAAGGACCTCTGACTACCTGCAATGTATGTCAGGCAAGAACACATACAAAAATTAGCAGTCTTATGGAAATTAATTGATTGCTCATTCAAATGGAAGCAAATAACTTCACCCCAGTCAATGAAAATGTTCTCATCAGAAACTATCAAGATAAATCAGAACATCCAATCCTCAAATAACTCAACCTGTGGATTCCCAACAACGTGGTGCAATAAAACAATAACATCTGCAATTTCTCCCTTAAAATGCAATCTTTTGAGTTTACTCGGTAGTTGCGACTTACCTTTCTTTTAATACTTCAACCAGGTTTTGGCCATGGAGTTCTTACACTAGTCGTTATTCGCTTTGAAAAATTCACCTGCCACTGCGATAGACATGTCTTCTACAAGTTCCCTTTCTGCAATTACAGTTTCGTTCGCGGCTTTAATTTCCCATGTCTACAGAATGTACCTTCTCACACATGCACTTATCAAGTCCACACTCAACACAACTTCTAGAAACCCTCCAGCTTGAGCTAGCTTACTTTCTAAGAGTTTTATATCCAACTCAGACTTGTCGTCCCTCTCCAGGTGCGCCCAAAATTTGTCTAACTTAAAAGGTCTGAGCATCGTATCCCTTACGCCGACCTAACGTTCATTCTGCATGAGTACAAATTCATGGAGAATGAATGTTTGCACATGAGATTCTGAGAAATACTGGCCTTGGCAAAGAACAAGAATGTAGGCTAAAAGTCTAAGTAAAAAAAATGTTTGTACTTGAGAAGTACTGGCCTTGGCAAAGAATGAGAATGCAAGCTAAATGTTTGAGTACAACTTCGCCACCCACTTATGCCATTATTTTTTATAGGAAGTGCTTTAAATGTGGCATTCAATTTCATACCTCAAAAAGATAGCCTTTAAATGTGCATGCTTTTGGAAATTCTTGAAAAGACAACTCAAGTTTATTCCGTACATAGCATTCAATGAGATGTCAAACGATGATGCCTTGGAAAGGAAAGATAAGTCCATCATGTCACATGGTCGCTAAAACTTGAACCTCAAAACCAAATTCTGAAGTTTTAATGTTTTCGAAACCTCCAACCCACCGACTAAATCCACACACCATAACTCAAAGGTTACGTATGCATGAACTTAAGTTACTCCACAAAGTGAACCAAGTTGGGGAATCATGTAGTTATGAAAATTTAGAACTTTGCGACAATGCAACATGTCACATGGTTATAAAACTTGGAGGCCTAGCGACTAAGCTTTCTTTGCTCCCTTATTTTGAGTCTACAACCATACATCAAATTTTCATCGAACAGTTGAGTAATTTATGATATAAATAATAAACATGTGTTTTAAAGTTTTTTAATTTTTAACCATTAATGCACTCAGCTTATCAAGGTCTTTATAAAATAAATTACAATGTCACATTAATAGCACAACCATTAATAGCATAGTAACACTTAAAGTTGCAAAGGACTTAATAAAAGGAATTACAATGTCAAATTAATAGCACCACCATTTACTTTATTACAACTAATTTACAATGCCACATTATTACATAGTACAAATACAAATGTAAGCGCAAGCACCAAGCTTCAGCTAGATCGCTAGTGAAAATGTAAATGTAATTAATACATGTGTATTGCTTTATGTTTTACTTTTAAATTTGCATGCAATTATTATTTTTTGGCTAGGTAAAACACTAATAGGGGCAACACCCTGTATTGATTATCAAAAAAGGATTACATGAGTTTTTGTTTTTCAAAACACCACCTTGAAGGCCTTTTCTATCAAGTGACCTTCCCTGATCAGCTAGCCCACCCAAATTTTCATGCATTACAAAATTCATTACAAAATTGGCCTAAATTTTAGTATAGGCACTCCAAGACTCAAGACTAACTCAATTACCCTATTACTGTTACTATTGCTATTCAACAACAAAAAGCCAAAATCATACCCAACCGGGCTTTATCATTCATCATCATCCTCTAACTCTATGTGTTTCAGGTACACCTTGCAATTTGCAATCACCAAGCAATCCGCTCCACATTTTTGGTGCACTGGGCTTTTGGCCTTTTCCTCTGGGTCCCTAGGATCATTCACAAGCCATTATTCCCCATCTCCAAGGTCCCAATCATCATCATCACTCGCTACAATTTCCTCTGCCAGACCTTTGTCCTCTACATATCTCATTTCTCACCCACGTGGGAGATTGGTCGTCAGCTTTGCTACCCTGAGGAGAAAGAAAATGCTACAGTCCCTTTTAGCCCAAAGGAAAGTTCATTACCTCTCTCCCTCTCATCTACATCATGTAGTAGTTCTGTGGCATGGGGATTTTCCTATTTTCATCCACATTATCTAGCATTGCGTCAATGTCACCCAACCATGCATGCACAAAGACTATTTGGGTCAATTTTTTGCTTATCTCTTTCGAGACTCCCATATGCAAAAGGACTACTAAGAACATTGCCAAAATCTTTGTATTTGCTCTGGCTTTGTGATAAGCCTTCAAAAATTCTGGCCCAACCAACTACTTGGTTGCCTAGAGAATGAGTGGATGGGTTGAATTCATCAGCCCCTACAGTCGCTTATTGATTATTTCTCCTTTGAAGGCCTGTTGTTGCTTCTCTGTGTCTAATGCAAGCGATGTTTCCATTTTACTCCTTGCTCACAACTCGCCTTTCTGGAATTTTCTACCACTACTTTGAATTTTGCAAATGTAATGTGATAAATGGCTACTTACTCCACCTTTACATGCAATTATTTCATAAATAGATAATACTGAATTTCTCAAAGGAAAAAAAACTAATGGAAACTTTATTTTTTCATTTGAATTGCTTTATGTTTTACTTTTAAATCTGCATGCAATTATATCATAAATAGACAATAAATTATGGGCCACTAGTGCCGCTACCAACCTGATTTGCACAAACCAAAAAACCAACTTAGTCAATTTGTGTATCTAAAGCCTTCAATGTACAATTAAAAATTAAAATGTTTAATTTGATTGACGTTTGGATACATGCAAATTGTACCTCAATCTGACAAGTTGTCAAAATCCCCATACTCCAGTCAGCACTACCAGTGCCACTCAAATGATATGAAATCATTAAAAATCTTGTTTCATTAAAGCTATGACTTGTAAAATCAATCACTTTGGATGCTCAAAACTAAAAGATTGAGAATTTCAATTAAATGAAATGTAATACATCGAGGCATTGAAAAGAGAGAAATGAGCCTTGATCTCGCCACGTGTTCACATCTAATGGTTCTAGTGTTATTCTGGAGGTTTCAATTCGCAAGTCTACTGCTTCAGAGATTTACTTCCGAAATGCAACTACAACCGTCCATGAAAAATTTATCAAATGGTCGTGGTTATATTAATTTGCCTTTACATACTTTGGGTAAAACGTTCTTAAGTTTTTAAGCCTTGGTCCTATGTTCTTCCTAGGCAGTCCCTCTTTTAAAAAAAACTTTCTACACGTGCATATTTTTGCCACTTAAGTTCTTCTATTGCTCATCACCAAAATACAACCCATCGGGTTCATTACCACAATGATGAGCCTTGATCTCCCCATGTGTTCGCATCTAATGGTTCTAGTGTAATTCTAGAGGTTTCAATTCACAAATCTACTACTTGAGAGATATACTTTCAAAATGCAACTATAGCCATCCATTGAAAATTCATCAAACGGTAGTGGTCCATAATGTTGCGTGGTCGCTAAAACTTGGAACCTTAGAACCAAAGTTTGAAGTTTCAAAGTTGTAAAAACTTTTGACCCACCGACTACATAGATGACCAAGAAAGACTTGCAACTAAGGTTAGGAAAAACACCAAAACCTCAACTTTGGTGAATTAAGATAAGAAAGGTGGCAAGGACGGTGCATTTGTGAAGTGAAGATTGCGGGTAGATTTTAGCAAGTGGACATGACTGGAGGATCAATGGGTAATTAGGATCAATACGTGTGGAGTTTGAAAAATTGTTACCTCTCGGCCAGGCCTAGAATTTGACAGCCATCCCTACCTATCATATTAAAATTTGGTGATGGTTTTATTCATTTAAATGCCTGTCACTTTACGCTTTATGAAAAAATTTAACTGTCAAAAAAATATTTAATTTATATTTTTTATATAAAATCTTTTATATTAAAATATTATTGATTTTATTAATCATACATATTAAATAAATGCTATAAAATAATTGTTGTTGAATTTTTTTTATAGTTTAATCCTTAAATTCATCTATCTAAAAACATAAATTATTTGTAAAAGGAAAATAAAATTTCAACATGCTCACCAATAAAACCAAATGCTGTATTATCTTGAAAAAAATCAAAGCTGAAAATTACTGTAAACAAAATGCTATAAAATAAATGCTGTTGAATAAATCATATATATTAATATAAAATGAAATTAGAAAGAATTATTCCAATTCTAAACTAATTTATATTTTTATCATAAACATTATTATATACTTTAGATTTATCTTCATCCATCAACTACCAAAAATTATTCCAATTTTAAACTAATGCTATAAAATATACTTTAGATTTATGTTCATCCATCAACTACTAAAAAAGCTGATTAGCCAACACAATTTCCATTTCCAACATCAAATTATCCCTAATCATACTTGCTTGAAATCTACCCTTCCAACCATTGTTCGTGCCCCAAGGTGTTTTATAATTACAATGCAAATCCAGGCATAACCCCCAAAAAACAAAACCACAGACAAGATTTAGTACAATAATCTATTTTGTTTTTTTAAATTATACTACTCAGACGCCTTCGATGAATTACCTGTCTCCAAAAGCTCTATCTCCATTAACGACTTCATCTTCTTCCTCGAACGCAAACCCTTCTTTTCACGCATCTCCGCTCTGGCGATGTCTTTGAGATTCTCTATGACCTCCTCAACCTCCATTAGCTCGATGCAAATTTTGAGTGCTTTCCACCCGCGCTCCATACCTTCTCGCCGTAGAGCTTTGGTGTGTCCTTCTGGCCACCTAATAAAGAGATGATTTAAATCTGCGAGCTCTGGGCCTCCACCATCCATGCCTTCAACCTTAACAAGCCCCACTCTTGGTATCTCCCGTTCTAGAATGCCTTCCATATCCTTTAAAAAATCTTTGTGAACCCGAGTTTTCATGATTTTTCTCACTACATCCATCGACTCTCCTAATTCCAGACCCCAAGCCACAACCAACGAATAAATATCCATATTGGTCCTGTATTTGTGCTTTAATTTTTCAAATCCATTACCCAAAATAAATTGAACTGCTTGCGCCACCTGCACATCGTTGAAGAGAAATAAACCCCACAGCTGCTTCACAGACGCTTTGCCAATGAAAGGGTCCAACTTCCTTCGTGATGTCAAGGTGAAACTGGCCTCCATTGTTTCTCCGGTTCACTGGCTTCCTGACAACCACCCACCACCGACCGACTACATGAGATGTGTGTCTTTAATACATGTCAATTTTCCAGCCATCTCCATTAATGCCAATTTCTAAACGTACGTCCAACGCCAGCAAAAAACCTTCATAAATGCTTCACTTTTTATGGAAACTTTTGCACCTCCTTCGCTTACTAAATAGTGTTTAATTCGCTAATGTTTTTTTTCTTAATCATTTGAAAATAGGTTTAATTCGCCAATGAATTTTATTTTTTAGTTTAAAAAAAAGTTTTAATCACCAACAAAATTATTTTTTCTGGTTTGAAAACAGGCTTAATTCGCCAATTGAAATATTTTATTGGTTTAAAAATAGATTTTAATCGCCAATGGAAAAAATTTATTCATTTTAAAAAAATTGCATTTTTCTAGGATTTTCTACAAACTTCTAATGATTAGAAAAGATTCGCCAATGGACATTATTTCTTTTTCACAAAAAACTTAAAAATTCGCCACTAAAATTAATATTTTTATCGGGAAGTATACAAGATTCGCTAGGATTTTACACCTTCGCCGAGGGGGGGGTTTCTTAAAGTTTTCCCTGAAAGGAAATTATGGAAACAATTTTTACAAGTTACATTTGATAGTTCATTCAATGACAATTAGTAGCATATACAAACTTTTTGATTGTTACAAAAACTGTGACTTGTCACTATTCTAGGTTCGATGGATATGAGAGGTTTATACTTTGATAAGAGTTATCATTCATGAACAAAATACAAAATACATAAATTTGTTTTGTAAAAGTTGCATGCAAGAATTGTGAAAAATAAGTTGATATGTTTTATGTTTTATAGGTTCCAGTTTCAATGAACCTTTAGAATATAGAGTGTATTGATTCTGAGAGTTGTAATGATTTGCAGTGAAACAAAGAAACCCTCTGTAATTTTTTTCTTCATGTTTTATAAAATGTTGTAAGGTCAAGTCAATGTGACAAAGATGACCTTTTTCTAGTGAGGTTGTATCTTGCCAGTGAAGCAGTTACTACCATGAAATCCAGTGAGGTTGTGTTTTGATAGTGAGACAATTGGGTAACCAGTGAGGCTTTGCCATTGATGCATTTTATGTAGCCAGTGAGGCTTTTCTAGTGAGGCACAAAAAGCAGCTAGTGAGGCTCTGTAATCAATGGGAATTTTTTAAGCTAGTGAGGCATTTTCCCGAGTGATTTTTATCCCTATGAGGGTTTTTTGCTCATGAAAATACTATGTTATGGTTATTTTGTGTTATGCCTCTTTTGAGTTTTTCATGTGGTTTAAAATTTTGATATTGGCTGCCACATTCTAGTACATTCTTGAAATTGATCTTTTCATGATTATAAAGAAGTTCTGTGTTTTGAAAAATAATTGAATTTGAATTTGGTTATTGAAACACTGATTCACCCCCCTTCTCAGTGTTTTTTGTACTCCAACACGTGGTATCAAAGCTAGACCCTTGCAAAAAATTTAACCAACTTAAGGGTTCCCGGTGGTGGAGTACAATGGGCAAGAGGTATAGAAATAAAGTTTCTAAAAAGGAGAAAAGTCTACATCAAAATAAAGAGGAGTCTATTACAAAGGTTGATGATGTTTCTAATCTTATTGGCTCTAAATGTAGTACCCCTCCATTTATGCTTATGTTTTTTGCTGTTATGATTTCACACTGTTTGACTATGATACTTTGGTTGGATATTTTGATTGCTGGTTTTGAGCGATAGTGGATTTATTCTGTGACATGATACATTGTATGGTGTTTACTGATTTCAGACACGTTTTGATATAGTGTAGATGTTTATTTTCAGTTGATTATTGTTATGTATATGTTTTGATGGACTAACAGTTATTTATTTCGTCAGTCTGATGTGACGTGTTTTGGTGTGGAGAATGGGATCGCATCACTCGCTTGTGAGTGCCCTGTGATGTCTGTGATTTTCTCCACACGGTGTGCCTGTACAATGGTTTATATATATATGCATGTTATTGCTTGGTTGCAGGATTGCAGGTACATGACACCGACTCCACCTGGTTACTCAGATCTAAGCATGTCAAGACTCAATGGAAATGTTGATTGGGAGGTAGTAGTTTGGTTTATCCTAGTCTAGTCTTTAACCTGGTCACTGTGCATTGTTAGTTTTAGTTTGAGTCTTGGTTGTCTTGTATTTTTTTGTTGGTTTAATTGCTTGAAAGGAAAAATATTGATTTTAATAATAGTTTATTATGTTTTAATTTATTGTTATTTAAATTAATTTTTAAATGTTGAAGAAATTAGTTGCTTGTTATTTAATTAATTAATTAGCTTATTTGGTTAAATGGTTTGATCTTAAAAGATTAAATTTATTTAATTAAATAAATTAATTAATTAAATTAAATTGTTTTAAAATTGTGTGTGAATAGATTCAATATTTAAACTAAATAATTTGTGGAAATGGTATTTTT
The DNA here is from genome assembly GCA_007258455.2 of Sequoia sempervirens. Lineage (NCBI taxonomy): Eukaryota > Viridiplantae > Streptophyta > Pinopsida > Cupressales > Cupressaceae > Sequoia > Sequoia sempervirens. The sequence continues at coordinate 26,861 of VDFB02151235.1, forward strand.
GGTTATTAAATAAATTTTTGTATTTGGAAATTGTAAATTTAAATTAAATTAAATAAATGCATGCAATTTGAAATTTGATTTTTAAATTTAAATAAATGAATTAAATCATGCAAAATCTTGAAAAGGCAAGATTGCCGAGAAGTGGTTAAAAGATATTTTGCACTTCTCGACATGTGTGCCAGTGCATTTATTGATTATTGTTGAAGAATTGTTCACGGAGGTTAATTTGGATCTGGGAAATACACAGAGGATAGACAATTTTTTTTCACGGGAAAAATAATTTTTTTAGCTCTGTAAAACTCTCTGTATATGTTTTTTGGTATTTGGTTGCAAATTTGTGGAAAATCTCTGGTTGCTATTTGGGTTTTGTTTCTTGGGAAAGAATTGTGGAAGCTACAGGAAAAGTTCTTCACCAGTCAGTTTTCTGAAGCATAGGAAAATAGGTAATCTTCTTGTGAATTATTTTATTTGTTTTGAAAGGTAATGTCTATGAAAAGAAATTATATTTTGTCGTGTGAAAATTTGATGATTTCAAAAAGCTTTTGTAGAGTCTTCTTTGTAGGAAGTATTTAAAATTTTGTGGGGAAAATATTTGTTGAAAGAGAAAATTAAACCTTTGGGTAAATTAGGTTTTGAACGGATATATTGTGCGTATTCTTCTTTGAAATCCCTGTTGAAATTTTTATAATTTCCCCTATTTCCCGTATGAAAACCCCAAAGAAAATTTTAAGTTTCTCCGATTTCCTTACTGTAATCCTGATGAAATTTCTGTATATTTTATTGTGAAATCCTGTGAAATATAAATATATATATATTTAATATATATATATATATGTACATATATTTTATATATATATGCTTCATATATAAATTGGATTGTCAAAATTTATTTATTTCCATATTCGTCGCCGTACAGGCGTATTCTTTTTAAAACGGATTAAATTTTCCGTATTCGCGAAATTGTAAATTCCGCAGGTTTTAGTTTATTTATTTTATATGAAATAAAATGCAAAATTTAAAGCACTGCGATATATGTTAAGGGGGGTCGTGGCTACCCCACAGCCTCCCCCATATGGGGCGACGGCTGTGGAGGCAGTCGGCGCTGCCCTCATAGGCAGCGACAGCTGTCTCATAGCCGCCTCCCCATATGGGGAGGGCTGCATATACACAGCCGCGGGCTGTGTACACTATGTACACAGCGCCGCGACTGTATAAATTATGTTCATTCTATGTTCAAAATGGAAATTACGAAATTTACTTTATTTCGACTATTAAATTTGATTTAGGGTTTTAGTGTTATTTTTAAATATTTATATATGTGTATATTATATATATATATATATGTATTTTGTGTATATATTAATGTTGAGAATATTTGATTAAAATATTAATGTGGAAAAATTATTTTGAAAAAAAAAAGAGAAATAAGAATTTATTTGAATTTAGATAGTTATGCATATAATGTTTTCAATAAGCATAATTATTAAATGTTTTAAGAACTTGTAGTACCCCTCCGTTTATGCCTATGCTTTCTGTTGTTATGTTTTTACACTGTAGACTATGATACCTTGTTTGGATATTTTGATCGCTGGTTTTGAGCGACAGTGGATTTATTCTGTGACATGATGATACATTATATTGCGATATTTGATTCTTGTTATGCTTTGAGATAATGTAGATGTTTACTTTCAGATGATTATTGCTATGAACATGTTTATGATGGACTAACAGCTATTTATTTCGTCAGTCTGATGTGACGTGTATTGGTGTGGAGAACGGAATCACATCACTTGCTTTCGAGTGCCCTGTGATATCCGTGATTTTCTCCGCACGGTGTGTCTGTTTAATGCTTTATATATATATATATATATTTGTATGCTTGTTATTTGCTTGGTTGCAGGAATTTGCAGGTACATGACACCGACTCCACCTGGGTACTCAGGTCTGAGCGTGTCAAGACTCAACGGATATGTTGATCGGGAGATAGTAGTTTGGTTTACCCTAGTCTAGCCTTTAACCCTAGTCTTAGTACTTTGTCTGTTTTAGTTCAGAGTCATAGGTTGTATTGTCATTTTCTGTTGAATAAATTGTTGAAAGTTAAATTTGGTTAATTTTTAATGATAGTTATTGTGTTTTAAATTATTGGTATTTAAATTAATGTTTAAATGTAGAAGAAATTACTTGCTTGATTATTTAATTAATTAATTAGCTTATTTGGTTAAATGGTTTGATTTTAAAAGATCAAACTTATTTAATTAAATTAATTAATTAATTAAATTAAAATATTAAGTGAGTAAATAGTTATATTTGAAAATTAAATAAATTGTGGAAAATTGTAAATTTAAATTAAAAATGCATGAGATTTGAATAGTGGTTGTAAAATTTAAATTAAATAAATAAATTGCATGCAAATATTGAAGGGCAAAATTGCCGAGAAGTTGTTAAAAGATATTTGCAACTTCTCGACAAGTGTGCAAGTTTCATTTATTGGGTTTGTTGAGAAAATTGTTATGGAGGATAATTTGGATCTCAGGGAAAACAGAGGGATATTCAATTTCCTCACGGGGAAATTATCAGAAGCTTTTGCAAAAAAAATTCTCTGTGTAAAAATCCTTATTTCTTAGAAATTGTTATCTCTCTGATTGTATATTTGTGGAAGATCCCTTAGAGGATCTTGGTGGTTGGTTAAGCTCTCTTGGATTTGAAGATTTTCTTTTGGAGGAAGATTTGGGGATTTGTACGCTACAGGAAAAAGGAATTCTCTTACAGGCAATTATCTTAATTCAGGTATTTTTCTTGTTTGTTTGTTTCTTTTCTTTAAAAGTTAGAGAAAAGATTAATTTTGTATTTCCTGTGTTCTTTTCGGGAATTTGGTAAAACTTTATTTAAACAGTAGAAAGCATATGTGAAGAATTTTTAGTTGTGATTGAAAAGAAATTTTCTGTGTCATATTTCAAACTTCTGTGAAAACTTTTAAAAGGGAATTGGGGAAAATGATTTTTGGATAAATGTTTATTGTATTAAAATTGGAAAATCCTATTGAAATAAAATAGAAAATTTGTGAAGAAAAATACCCCTGTACAGTAATAAGTTTTCTCAAATTTCTGTAGAAATTTTTTGTCAGAATATGTTTTCTATATTTGAAAGATTTTAAGATATATATATTTATATATATATACATATTATATTATATATATATATATAGCTGTGAATTTATGTGAATTTATATGTAAAATTGTTTTTATAAAAATCAGCGTACGGAATAAATCCACAGGCCTGAAAGTATTGAAAACGTTGCTTTCGGATTTTATTTAATATTAAAAAAAATACATAAGAAATCGCATTGTTCTGTTATCTATTAATGCGAATGGTGGAGGGTTACCCCCCTCAGCCGCCGCTCCCACAGAGAGGCGCGACTGCTATGAGGGCAGTGCCCTCCACAAATATGTGGAGGTAGCGCTGCCTCACAGGCAGCGCGTCCTCTCATGGGATGCCTGCCATGCGCAGTGCATAAAGTAAAATTTTATTTTTTAATTCTGTTTTATTAACATTTAATAATCCAAAATTTTATATTCCGAACTATTACTTGTAAGTTATATATATGTATTATATTATTTATATATTATTTAATATATATTTTAATTAAGATTTGCATAAAAAGAATTAGAATTGTGAATATATGGAAAATGCTCTTTTGTGAATTTGAGAAAATTTTAAGACCAGATTAAATGAAGTAATTATCTTCATTGTTATTAGATTAGATCTTTTAAATTCATTGATTTATATTTATGTTGGTTATAAACTGATGCAAATTGGATTTAGAGTATCCGAATAATAGATATTTACATTATTATTTTGTCTTTTAATTATGTTTCATTTTGGGCATATTTGGGAAAGTTTTAAATAAACAAGTCTTCCAGATCAATTTTTTTTACTGTGGGGATCTTGATTGTTAAGTTGAGTTTATGTGTTGATTAAGTTGTGTATATGATTTTAGTTTGGTACTCGGTTACCTGATTTTGTGAACATAGATATTGTTGTTTGTCATAAATGGTGTTGAATTTGTCTATTGTATCATTGTACACTTAGTAAATCTTAGTCAAGAAAACATAGTTTCCCATGTTATGTTTAGGGGAGTGGCTATTTGTAAGGGCTGACACCCAAAGTGGTGTCAGGGTAACTTACAAATAGTTAGTAAGTCAGAGAAAACTAAAGAACACAGTAGTTAGATTAAAACACTTAACAAGATTTAATGCCTCTCTTATGACTCTTGAGCTACTACAGTCATGAGTATAAGATGAGAAGGCCTGGAATGGCAAATCAGTGTCTTGTTTCTTCAAAAGACATTCGATTCCACAATAGTATGCAATAGGGGCTGGGTTTCGTAAGAGGTTAACAGGGTAACCCAAGGATTGGAGGCCGGAACCTAGGAAGAAACACCAGGGTAACCTTTGCATCGTTGTGATGACACTCCACCTAGAATAACAGTTAACCTTGTGTTTGTAATACATTCAATAGTCTATATTTGGAAGCAATGTAACCAATAGTTTGTTGTGTACTAGTGTCTAGGGTTAGTAGATTAGGTCTAGGTAACCTTATTACTATCTCCTAGCACGGGGGGTGGACCTACGGGTACCACATGGTTGGGTGGAACGTGCACCTTACTCCGTTGGGTCCCCAGTTTGATCTTGGCATCTACAGCTTCATGGATGGAGAGCTCGCAATTGGAACTTATGAATATTTCATCATTGTATATTGTAAATTTGTATTGTAAAATATCCCTCAAATGTTGTGAGGTGAACACTTGTAATTGTAATCATTATTGATCTATCTCATCAGATGGATGAGTATTGTATAACTTGTCAAATGCAATGAATGAATCATGTTTGTACTTTATATTATCTTGAATGGAAATTTCAATGTTATGCAATGCTTATCTTTATATTATAATTTAATATGTGCAATGCGAAATACTTAAGTCACTTATGGAAAACTCAAAGTAATGTAACGTCGCTTAGCCTAATGAATGTATGCAACCAATTACTTAATAATTAAACTTTAAAAAAAAAATTATTACACCATTATACACTATTGCAACATTCTTAGGTTATTAAGACGGGGCATTACATAACTATTGTTAAGTAAAGAAAAAGATTAGAAATAGATACTTTCTCTCTTTTAATTGTTTGACTGGATTTAATATATCCCAATGATAGACGTGTATTTGTTTTTAAGTTGTTTTAAACTTTTATTGGGTAAAAGGGGGAAATTTATCTTTACGTGATTTTAAGTCTTCCAGTTGTAGTCTCTTCAAGGGAGTAAATTTGACTTTGGTTCCATATGATTGAACAAGTTAGGGTAGTGCACCTGATTTTGAGAATGAATTGTGATGTCCATTGTGGTATATTTGGTACTATATGTTGAATTTGTGCACTTTCTCTACCCTAGATAGTGAACTTAGATTCCTTTGTTATGTTTAGGGGAGTGGCTTTTTGTAAGGGCCGACACACAAAGTGGTGTCATGGTAACTTGCAAAGAGTTAGTAAGTCAGTGATAACTAAATGACACAATAGTTAGATTAAAACTCTTAATAAGATGTTTATGCCTCGCTTATGACTCTTGAGCTAGTTCAATCTTGAGTATAAGATGAGAAGGCCTGGAATGGAAAATTGGTGTCTTGTTCCTTCAAAAGACATTCGATTCCGCAATGATTTGCAATGGGGCCAGGTTTCATAAGAGGTTACCAGGGTAACCCAAGATTGGGGGTCAGAACCTAGGAAGAAACACCAGGGTAACCTTTGCAATGTTGTGATGACACTCCACCTAAAGTAACAGTTAACCTTGTGTATGTAGTACATTCAATTGTCAAAGAATCTGGAAGCAATGTAACCATTAGTCTATTATGTACTAGTGTCTAGGGTTAGTAAATTATGTCTAGGTAACCATATTACTATCTCCTAGCACGGGGGGTGGACCTACGGGTACCACATGGTTGGGTGGAATGTGCACCTTACTCCGTTGGGTCCCCAGTTTGTGATCATGGCATCGAGAGCTTCTTGGATGGAGAGCTCGCACTTGGAAACTTATATGTACTTCTTCATTGTAATTTGTAAATCTAGTAATTGAAAACATCCCTCAATTGTTATGAGGTGAACATTGTAAAATGTAATTATTATTGAACTACCTCATCAGATGGATGAGTATTGTATATTTTATCAAATGCAATGTAAGGAAACAAGTTTGTACTTTATATTATCTTGAATGGAATTCAATGTTATGTAATGTTTATCTTTTTGTTAATGATTAATTAATATGTGCAATGAGAAATACTAAAGTCATCTATGGAAACTCAAAGTAGTGTAATGTCGCATAACTTAACAAATGTATGCAACTAATTAACTTAATAATTATACTTTAAAAAAAATTTATTACACTTTTATACACAATTGCAACATTCCTTAGGTTATTAAGACGGGGCATTACAGATTGGTATCAGAGCCAAGGTTACAAACATTGGACGCTCTGGGTAATCACGAGCCCATTAGGTTGACCTAGTACGTAGTGTCGCAAACTATTAGCCTTGGTTGAATAGTATCTAAGACTCATTATTGTTATGTGTAGGAACATGCCTAGGTGAGGTGGAAGAGGTCATGGTAGAGGTCGAGGTGGAGGCTGAGGGCCAATCCCTCAGGTTACTCCCCCTCCGAGCCCTCATCACAGTGATCAGGCAGAACAGTTGGATCAGAGGAATGAGGAACAGAATCCTGAACAGTCAGGAGTAGAGGGTTCTCAGATACGTCCTTTATTAGAGGAGGTCCTAGCTCGTCTTGGACCTAGAAAGGAAGATGAGCAGGAGGTTGTCAGAGAGAGAGATAGATCTCCTAGGAGAGTAGATGACTCAATACATCACGATGCTATTATTGTAGGACACATGAGGGATTTACTGAGGGCACGTCCTCCTACCTTTGGTGGTACAGGAGGTGGATTAGAGGCTGAGACCTAGCTACTGGATTTGGGTAGATGCTTCGCCATGCACCCTTACGGTAGCAATACCCATGCGAGATGCACTATTATGCATTTGAGAGGATTCGCCTCTACTTGGTGGCGCCTGGAGGAGCAGAAGCTCCATTTGGATATTGGGTCAGTGTCTTGGGAGATGTTTCTTGAGAGGTTTAGAGCACGGTTCCTATCAGAACACTGGAGGCAGCGACGGGCTGACGAGTTCCATGATCTACGTCAATTAGCTCTTTCTGTAGAGCAATATGAACGTAGGTTCTATGAACTCAAGCAGTATGCTGGTATTGGCGATGATGAGCCTATGCTAGTACAACACTTTATTAGGGGTTTAAACGCCCGCATCAGTGGTGGTGTCCGAGTCTTTGAGCCAAAGACTATGGAAGTTGCGGTGGAGAAGGCTCGCATAGTGGAGGAGAACCTTGTTATGGCGTTAGGTGGTCACACAGGAGTACAGATTTGCAGTGCTCCTACAGCAGGTTTTAGTCCACGGGGTGGACAGGCACAGACAAGAGGTTTCTCTAGGAACCAACAGACACCCACAAAGGGTGGGCAGCAACAACAACAATGTACACCTCAAAAGAATAACAATCCACAACCACAACAAGGTAATAGTCCTCAAACAGGAAAGGGTCGCAACTGGTGGTGCAACAAGCGCAAAAGGCAGGATCAGCCTGCGTAGAGTGCTCAGTCTACTGTCAGTAGGGGTAGTTTCCAGCAATCCAATGCACCTTCGGCTGGTAGAGGATTCGGTAGAGGCACAGGCATAGGTTGTTACTCATGTGGATAGCAGGGACACATAGCTAGGCAGTGTTCGATGAGAGGTCCTACTAGTTTTGGGCCTCAACCTACAGTTTCAGAGCCTACAGTGGGAGATGTAGGACGATCACATATAGTATATGTTGTGGTTAATGACCTCCAAGCCAATCACCAGAACACAGTGGTCGAGACTTCAGGTAAGTTACATGGTGTTAGTGTTTCCATTCTTTTTGATTCTGGAGCCACTGACTCCTTTATTTCATCGACCATCATAGACCGTTGTGGTCTTGTGGCGGTAAAGCAAGTTGGTAAGTGGCAAGTTGAATTTTCCGCAGGGGTGAAAGTAGCAGTAGAAAACTTAGTACATAATTGTGAACTTAAAATTGGTACGTTAACTACCTTAGTAGATTTATATGTTACACCTCTAGGATCATATGACATAGTTTTAGGTATGGATTGGCTAGCATCTTATCATGCTGTAATTGACTGTCGACTTAAGACGGTTAGTTGCATTAATGATCTAGGAGCGAAAGTGGAAATCGTGGGTATTCAAAGACCTATCTCCTTGCGAATGATATCTGCTATGTAATTAAAGAGATGTCTTCGTCAGGGATGTCAACTGTTTGCAACAACAGTTACTGATTTGGAAGAGGGTGAGAGTAGAAAGATATCTCTCGATGATCATCCTATTCTTAGGGAATTCGCTGACGTGTTTCCCGATGACATACCTGGAATGCCACCGAAGAGGGATATTGACTTTAGAGTTGACCTAGTTCCTGGAGCTGAGCCTATATCTAGAGCTCCTTATAGAATGACGACTCAGGAGTTAGAGGAACTCCGTATCCAGTTGGAGGAATTATTAGAAAAGGGATTCATTAGTCCTAGTGTTTCCCCTTGGGGAGCACCTGTTATCTTCGTAAAGAAGAAGGATGGATCACTTAGGTTGTGCATTGACTATTGTCAATTGAACAAGGTTACGATTAAGAATCGTTATCCTTTGCCTAGAATTGATGATCTTTTCGATCAAATTAAGGGAGCTAATGTGTTCTCTAAAATCAATCTGAAATCTGGGTATCATCAATTGTGAATAGCTGAAGCAGACATACATAAAACTGCTTTTCAAACTTGTTATGGGCACTACGAATTCACAGTAGTATCGTTTGGGTTAACGAACGCACCATCAGTATTCATGAGTTTAATGAATGGTGTTTTTCGTACATACCTTGATCGCTTTGTCCTAGTATTTCTCGATGATATTTTAGTTTATTCGAGAAACATGAAGGAACATGAAGAACACTTGAGACAGGTGTTGCAATGTTTAAGGGAAAATCAATTGTATGCGAACTTGAAGAAGTGTGATTTCTTTCAAACTGAGATAAAATATCTTGGACATGTGATATCAGGGAAAGGTATTGTTGTGGATCCTTCAAAGATTCAAGCTATTGTAGATTGGCTCGTGCCTACTAATGTAGGTGAAGTTCGTAGTTTTATGGGTCTAGCCGGTTACTATAGGCGATTTGTAGAGGGATTTTCTAGAATCGGTCATCCTATTACTTCTCTTCAAAGGAAAGGGAAGAAGTTTGTTTGGACAGAGCAGTGTCAGTTGGATTTTCAGACGCTTAAAGAAAAGTTAACTAATGCGCCTATACTGATTGTTCTTGATCCTACTAAGGATTTTGTAGTATGCATAGATGCATCCTTAGAGGGTTTGGGAGTAGTTTTGATGCAAGATGGGCCTGTGATTGCTTATGAGTCTCGCAAACTCAAAGATCACGAATTAAACTATCCTACTCATGATCTAGAACTAGCTCCAGTTGTGCATGCATTGGTTCGATGGAGACATTTCTTATTAGGTCATCGTTTCGAACTTCATACTGATCACCGTAGTCTACAATACATTTTCACGCAACCTAACTTGAATGCTAGGCAGAGACAATGGATGGAGTTCTTGTGTGAGTACGATTTTGAAGTGAGATATGTTCAATGAAAAGAGAACATAGTGGCTGACGCTCTTAGTCGTCGTCGACATGAGATCTCTGCTACTACTCTCGAAGTAGATTTGAGAGGTCAAATATTAGCAGCACTTCCTACTGATAGATTGTATCAGGAAGTGAGGTCAGAGATTGAATCTGGTAGACCTTTAGAAGGTCAATTTGCAGGGTATGTCCTAGAATCAGATGGTATATTACATAATTTAGGTCATATTTATGTACCTCATTTCGAAGGTCTTCGTACATTAATTATGACTGAAGCTCATCGAGCTCCATACTCAGCTCATCCAGGTGTCAAGAAAATGCATGCCGATCTTCGGCAATTGTATTTCTGGCCTGGTATGAAACATGATATTGCTGACTATGTATCGAGATGTCTTGAATGTCAGCGAGTCAAAGCTAAGCATCAACATCCCACTGGATTATTGTAGCCACATCTCATTCCTGAATGGAAATGGGATATTATATCTGTTGACTTTATTGTAGGGTTACCTACGTCATCATGTCGACATGATGCCATTATGGTAAATGTTGACCGATTGACTAAGGTAGCTCATTTCTCACCAGTACGATCATCTTACAATGCTTCATCCGTAGCTAGGATATTCATGGAGGACATCGTTAGATTACATGGGATTCCTCATAGGATTATTTCTGATAGAGATCATGTATTTACTTTAGCTCTATGGACTTCATTACAACATGCTCTAGGTACACAGTTGAACTTTAGTTCAGCGTATCATCCTCAAACTGATGGACAAACGGAAAGAGTTAATCAAATATTAGAGGATATGCTTAGGATGTACGTAATGGACCAACAATCACGTTGGGAGGATTATCTGTACTTAGTAGAATTTTCTTACAATAATGAATATCAAAGTTCAATAGGTCTTCCACCATTTCAGGCATTGTACGGTCGTCCTTGTCGAACTCCTCTTAGTTGGGATCGACTAGAGGATAGAGTGTTACTTGGACTTGAGATGCTTCGAGACATGGAGCAACAAGTTGACCGTATTAGAGAACATCTAATAGCAGCTCAGGATAGGCAAAAGAAGTATGCCGATGCGCATAGGATAGACCGACAGTTTGCTATTGGTGATAGAGTGTTTCTTCGAGTGTGACTGCGAAAGAGTCCTATCTGTTATGGAAAAGGCTCTAAGCTTGCACCTCGTTTCATAGGGCCATTCGAGATCTTAGAGAGAATTGGTCCTGTGGCGTATCGACTCGCCTTACCACCTAGTTTGTCTCGTATTCATGATGTTTTTCATGTATCAGTTCTTAGACCATATCATCCCGACATATCTCATGTACTTGATTGGAATGCGTTACAGGTAGAGGACGGGCAGCTGGCTTTGGAGCTCGTGGCCATTCTACAACGCTGGACGCTCGGTCTCAGGGGTCGAGACGTTGATCAGGTGAGGGTCCAATTCCAATGGGATCCTAGCCATGCGGCTTCTGCTACTTGGGAGGATGTGACACGCATGAGGGAACTTTATCCCTATCTGTTCGCAGGCTTTCAGGAGCAAGCCTGATCCTAGGGGGGGAGGATGTAGTACCCCTCCATTTATGCTTATGTTTTCTGCTATTATGATTTCACACTGTTTGACTATGATACTTTGGTTGGATATTTTGATCACTGGTTTTGAGCGATAGTGGATTTATTCTGTGACATGATGATACATTATATGGTGTTTACTGATTTCAGACACATTTTGATATAGTGTAGATGTTTATTTTCAATTGATTATTGTTATGTATATGTTTTGATGGACTAACAGTTATTTATTTCGTCAGTCTGATGTGACATGTTTTGGTGTGGAGAACGGAATCTCATCACTCGCTTGCAAGTGCCCTGTGATGTTCGTGATTTTCTCTGCACGGTGTGCCTGTACAATGGTTTATATATATATGCATGTTATTGCTTGGTTGTAGGATTGCAGGTACATGACACCGACCCCACCTGGTTACTCAAGTCTGAGTGTGTCAAGACTCAACGGAAATGTTGATTGTGAGGTAGTAGTTTGGTTTATCCTAGTCTAGTCTTTAACCCGGTCACTGTGCATTGTCAGTTTTAGTTTGAGTCTTGGTTGTCTTGTATTTTTTTGTTGGTTTAATTGCTTGAAAGGAAAAATATTGATTTTAATAATAGTTTATTATGTTTTAATTTATTGTTATTTAAATTAATTTTTAAATGTTGAAGAAATTAGTTGCTTGTTATTTAATTAATTAATTAGCTTATTTGGTTAAATGGTTTGATCTTAAAAGATTAAATTTATTTAATTAAATAAATTAATTAATTAAATTAAATTGTTTTAAAATTGTGTGTGAATAGATTCAATATTTAAATTAAATAATTTGTGGAAATGGTATTTTTGGTTATTAAATAAATTTTTGTATTTGGAAATTGTAAATTTAAATTAAATTAAATAAATGCATGCAATTTGAAATTTGATTTTTAAATTTAAATAAATGAATTAAATCATGCAAAATCTTGAAAAGGCAAGATTGCCGAGAAGTGGTTAAAAGATATTTTGCACTTCTCGACATGTGTGCCAGTGCATTTATTGATTATTGTTGAAGAATTGTTCACGGAGGTTAATTTGGATCTGGGAAATACACAGAGGATAGACAATTTTTTTTCACGGGAAAAATAATTTTTTTAGCTCTGTAAAACTCTCTGTATATGTTTTTTGGTATTTGGTTGCAAATTTGTGGAAAATCTCTGGTTGCTATTTGGGTTTTGTTTCTTGGGAAAGAATTGTGGAAGCTACAGGAAAAGTTCTTCACCAGTCAGTTTTCTGAAGCATAGGAAAATAGGTAATCTTCTTGTGAATTATTTTATTTGTTTTGAAAGGTAATGTCTATGAAAAGAAATTATATTTTGTCGTGTGAAAATTTGATGATTTCAAAAAGCTTTTGTAGAGTCTTCTTTGTAGGAAGTATTTAAAATTTTGTGGGGAAAATATTTGTTGAAAGAGAAAATTAAACCTTTGGGTAAATTAGGTTTTGAACGGATATATTGTGCGTATTCTTCTTTGAAATCCCTGTTGAAATTTTTATAATTTCCCCTATTTCCCGTATGAAAACCCCAAAGAAAATTTTAAGTTTCTCCGATTTCCTTACTGTAATCCTGATGAAATTTCTGTATATTTTATTGTGAAATCCTGTGAAATATAAATATATATATATTTAATATATATATATATATGTACATATATTTTATATATATATGCTTCATATATAAATTGGATTGTCAAAATTTATTTATTTCCATATTCGTCGCCGTACAGGCGTATTCTTTTTAAAACAGGATTAAATTTTCCGTATTCGCGAAAATTGTAAATTCCGAGGTTTTAGTTTATTTATTTTATATGAAATAAAATGTGAAATTTTAAAGCACTGCGATATATGTTAAGGGGGGTCGTGGCTACCCCACAGCCTCCCCCATATGGGGCGACGGCTGTGGAGGCAGTCGGCGCTGCCCTCATAGGCAGCGACAGCTGTCTCATAGCCGCCTCCCCATATGGGGAGGGCTGCATATACACAGCCGCGGGCTGTGTACACTATGTACACAGCGCCGCGACTGTATAAATTATGTTCATTCTATGTTCAAAATGGAAATTACGAAATTTACTTTATTTCGACTATTAAATTTGATTTAGGGTTTTAGTGTTATTTTTAAATATTTATATATGTGTATATTATATATATATGTATATATATGTATATATATATATGTATATATATATATATATATATATATATATATATATATATATATATATATATATATATATGTATTTTTTGTATATATTAATGTGGAAAATTTATTTTGAAAAAAAAAAGAGAAATAAGAATTTATTTGTATTTAGATAGTTATGCATATAATGTTTTCAATGAGCATAATTATTAAATGTTTTAAGAACTGTTGTTAAGTAAAGAAAAAGATTAGAAATAGATACTTTCTCTCTTTTAATTGTTTGACTGGATTTAATATATCCCAATGATAGACGTGTATTTGTTTTTAAGTTGTTTTAAACTTTTATTGGGTAAAAGGGGGAAATTTATCTTTACATGATTTTAAGTCTTCCAGTTGTAGTCTCTTCAAGGGAGTAAATTTGACTTTGGTTCCATATGATTGAACACATTAGGGTAGTGCACCTGATTTTGAGAACGAATTGTGATGTCCATTGTGGTATATTTGGTACTATATGTTGAATTTGTGCACTTTCTCTACCCTAGATAGTGAACTTAGATTCCTTTGTTATGTTTAGGGGAGTGGCTTTTTGTAAGGGCCGACACACAAAGTGGTGTCATGGTAACTTGCAAAGAGTTAGTAAGTCAGTGATAACTAAATGACACAATAGTTAGATTAAAACTCTTAATAAGATGTTTATGCCTCGCTTATGACTCTTGAGCTAGTTCAGTCTTGAGTATAAGATGAGAAGGCCTGGAATGGAAAATCGGTGTCTTGTTCCTTCAAAAGACATTCAATTCCGCAATGATTTGCAATGGGGCCGGGTTTCGTAAGAGGTTACCAGGGTAACCCAAGATTGGGGGCCGGAACCTAGGAAGAAACACCAGGGTTACCTTTGCAATGTTGTGATGACACTCCACCTAGAGTAACAGTTAACCTTGTGTATGTAGTACATTCAATTGTCAAAGAATTTGGAAGCAATGTAACCATTAATCTGTTATGTACTAGTGTCTAGGGTTAGTAAATTATGTCTAGGTAACCATATTACTATCTCCTAGCACAGGGGGTGGACCTACGGGTACCACATGGTTGGGTGGAAAGTGCACCTTACTCCGTTGGGTCCCCAGTTTGTGATCATGGCATCGAGAGCTTCTTGGATGGAGAGCTCGCACTTGGAAACTTATATGTACTTCTTCATTGTAATTTATAAATCTAGTAATTGAAAACATCCCTCAATTGTTATGAGGTGAACATTGTAAAATGTAATTATTATTGAACTACCTCATCAGATGGATGAGTATTGTATATTTTATCAAATGCAATGTAAGGAAACAAGTTTGTACTTTATATTATCTTGAATGGAATTCAATGTTATGTAATGTTTATCTTTTTGTTAATTATTAATTAATATGTGCAATGCGAAATACTAAAGTCATCTATGGAAACTCAAAGTAGTGTAACGTCGCATAACTTAATGAATGTATGCAACTAATTAACTTAATAATTATACTTTAAAAAAAAAATTATTACACTTTTATACACAATTGCAACATTCCTTAGGTTATTAAGACGGGCATTACACTAAAGAATGTCATGCATGAATAAATGATGAATCTCAGTTCATAGAGGTTGGAAATGAATACCAAAATGATCAAGAAACCAATGAAGGAGGAGTTGTTGATTTTGAAGGAGAACTTGTTGCTGCCCTAGTTGAAGTTAAAAACCTTAGATGAGAGAATTAGAAACTTCAGGTAAAACTTCAAGAAAGTATTAAGGTTAATAAAGACTTAGTACAAAATTATAATGACTATGAAAAGAATTTTGAATTTCTTAAAGTTCAAGTTGTGGAAAGAAAAAGGATTGAAGAAGAAACGGAAAAAAAAAATTAAATAAGGAAGAGATGTGTAAAAAGCTAGAGGGTGAGATTGCCTCATTGAAAAGAGTAGAGTGGAAAACTCTTTTAAAAAAAAATTGTAAAAGATGAGTTGATTGTCAATTTGAAATTAGGGATTGAAGAAAACAAGAGGATAGCAGATATGACAAGGTCTGATTTGGAAGTCAAAACAGTTGAATGCCAAAAACTTGAAGGAGAAATAGTCTCTCTAAGGAAATGATCTTGAGAATGTTAAAAAGCAGTTAGAAAAGAATCAAAATTTTGATGAGAGCACCAACAAGTTGAATGAGATTTTAAGTAAACAGAAACATCACAAGGATTTTACTAGTATGGGCTTTTTAGAGGGATAGAGTTCTAGAGTAAGAAAAACACCAAGAACGAAGAAAAATTTAAATTATCATGTTGATGTCCCTAAGATTGAAGAAAAAAAGAAATAAAAAATTAAGACTGTTGATAGTAGATAGTTCAAGGAATTCAACAAAGGAAGAAGAAGTAGAGCCAACCGGTTCATAGGATCTCTACCTACTTGGCTAGATCAATCAGTGAGGTACAATTATTCATTTCTTGGTTATTGTTATTCATGTAATGGTTATGGGCATAAAGAAAATTATCATAGAAGAAAGTCTCAAAGAGGTCAATATGCATTCTCTATGAATAGGAATGTAATATGTTATAGATTTCATAACCATGGTCATGTTGCAAAGTATTGTAGAATTAGGAGGTTTGTGAAACATGAGAGAAGAAATGATTTCTTACATAAGAAAAATCCAAAGTCACAAGCATTTGATGAAAAGAAGAAATCAAATAAGAAGGTTTGGAAAAGGATTTAGAGCCTAAGAAAGTTTGGAGAAGGAAACTTGAACAAAAATAGAAAGAACCTATTCCTGTGCTTTATGCACAAAAGGAATCTTAAAGTGCATAAAAAGTAGCATAAAGGTAGGGGGAGATGATCATTGCATAACAATCAAACTCCATAGACAAAGAGGTTGTATGTTGATAGGATCTTACCCTTATTGATAAGTACATAATGGTATCTTTAGTTCAAATAAGAGATTATTTTTGTGCTTCATTAGAATTGTAATCTAGCATATGATAGATTCTATTGTATTAGTTTAAATAGGTTGTATAACCACCCCTTCTTTTGTTCCTTCTCTTTCTTTGTGAGCAGTGAATTCACTTGGACAGTGAGTCCACCTGACAGTGAGCCTTTTTGTAATATACTATATCCAAATATAATTATTGTGAGCTAACCCTCACCGTAGTTTTTCCCTTTTTGGGTTTTCCATGTAAAAATACTGGTGTTCATGTGTTATGTGATCTTGTGGATGTTTCATGTTTTCCTTCACTATTTCGGTTAGATGTATGTTAATAATTGGATGGCTTATGCTTAATTGGTTTAAAGGAATATTGATTCACCCCCCTCTCAGTATTCTAGGTGTTCAACATCAGGTGCACCTAAGTTCCAAGTGGTGTGAAGTTTTGAGGTCCACATGTCGATTTGAGGATGTTTAGTTGGTTTATTTTGGTATTTGGTCTCTAGTGGTGCCGAACTAATATAGTTTGAGTTATGTAGAGTTTACATAAGTGGTGATCCATTATGAGGGAGCTATTATAGGTCCACCCCAACCTATTTTATTTATTACACGTTTTGATTGTGGCGTGAAGTATGTTTTGGAGTTGAAAAGTTATGTTTTGCATGATACATCGAATTAGGACAACCTAATTGATGTTGCAAAGGTTTGTAGATGCAATGGGTATAAGTATAAGATCATTTCAACATTGGAGGTAGAAGATGGTGAATATAAAAGTGTTGTGAATGTGAATTGTGTGAATATGATGCGAGTGCAGAGAAGAGCATAGTGTTAGAGTAGAGCGGTATGAAGTGTGTAAACTCTATATATTGATCCTCAGTGGAACTGTATTCTTGCATATTGTAGATGCATTTGCAATAGTTCAAACTCGGCTATGTGCCACCCCTCTCTTCTATAATTTCTTCATTCTGTGCACAGTGAGCCCACTAGGATAGTGAGTCTACTTGCATGTGAGCATTTTTGTGATATGTTATTGGTTATAATATATTGTGAGCTAATCCTCATCATGGTTTTTCTCTTTTTGGGTTCTCCACATAAAAATTTGGTGTTCATGTGTTATGTACTTTGATGGTTGCTTTCATGCTTTCCTTTCTTACTACAAATTGAATATGCTATGTGGAATGAATGTTTAAATGCTTAAGTGGTTTCAGAGAATACTGATTCACCCCCCCACCTTCTCAGTACTTTGGGTAGTGTTCAACACTTCTAAGTGTATTGGGTGTTAAAGGACCATTTATTTTTAAATTTAAATACATGCTTAATTATTTGTAATTATAAAAAATACTCTTCATATTAATCACTTGAAGCAATAACAAGCCATGTGATAACACATAGACCCACTAAATAGACATAACTTACTCATGAACAAAGTATTCATAGGATTTTTTCCTTTCTATTTTATGATACGCGAACAAAACCATATGATGTGGTAACATATTTGATCGGGTGTATTAGAAACCTTAAATTTAATTATTTAACTTACCAAGTGAGTTGATGTATGATACTTGAGAGTTATTTTAATTTCTATATACATACTTGAATGGTGTGAAAATATGGTCGAATTATTGGAAGGAAAAAAAAGTGAAATTTTAACCATTGTAGTTAGAAAGCCACAATGTTTAACTAGTTGTTTTTGTAAATAAAATCAAATTTTCCTCTATAATTTTTCCTACTAATAAATTAAGTGTTAAAATTATTTAAAAACTACTTGTAATTTTGAATTTATTCATAAAAAAATTATTTTAATAGTTAGAAACTTGTGGGTGCAAGGATTTGGCTCAAAAGTTTGTGATAGTTGGACTAAAATTTTGAAGCACTTAGACATAAAATTTTAAGAAATTCTAGTAACAAGAAATGTAGTATTTTGAGTCTTGTTTTCAAATATATAATTTCTTCTAATACCTAGATGATTCAAGTTAATTTTTAATACACATGTACAAAACCAACTTTCTAAAAGTCATTTTTTTAGGTCCATAAAATGAATGTATATGACCAACATAATTTGACATTAATTAAAAGTATTTTTCTAATTAATTTTTGGTTAAGATATTTGTTATAGTGAGATTTTATAATGATATAAATTTTTAAAATTTATTCCAAATAGATATTTTTTATTAATTTTTCTTTACCCTAATTATTGTTTTTGAAAATCCCTTGTGCACAACCAACATAATTTGAGCTAAACTAATAATTTTTTTATTACATTTTCATTATGTAAAAAATTGTGTAGATTGATGACATATTTTTAAAAAAGAAACTCAAAAAATAAAAATAAAAATAAAAAGAATTAAAAGTTATTAAAAAATACTAAAACTTGATATTTCAATTTTATGGACAAATGTCCTCATAAACTAATTAATAAATAGAAAAATAAGTCCAATTATAAGAAAAAATACATATTTAAAAACTAGACATCATTGTCTATAAAGTGTTTTAATTTTGTCAAAAGTTGTCAGCCATATTGTTAAAGTCAGTTTTTCTCTTGTTGTTTTCATGGCATTGTACTTCTAGGTTCAAGGCTAAGGGGTGGGTTTCCAAGCCTAAAACAAAATAAAATGCATGGGTTTCAAATTTCAATTTTTATGAAATGTGTACTTACTCTAAAATATGTACTCTCTCTCTAGAGGAGCATAAATATTGTGTAATTAGAAATGGGTACCCATTTTGAAAAAGAAAATGGGTACCCATTTTGAAAAAGAAAATGGGTACCCATTTTAAAAATTTATATTCGAGAGCTTGAGCCTAAACGGGTACGGTCCATTTTTATGAAATGGGTACTCATTTCTGTTAGGATTTTTTTCAAACTTGAAACTTCTCTTAGAAGTGGACCCAAATTCTTGCGCTTACCCATAAGGTTAATCAAAATAGTGATTATTTGCTTCATCCCTCTCTCACAAACGACAAACTTAAATTGATGTTAAAATATTTAAAACATTTTCTTGCTTCAATAGTCAAAGGGTTACAAGTATTTTGGGAGTGTCATAATAAGTTTGTTCTAATGCTACAAAACTCAATTCAATGCAATATTTTTTCTTGGAGAAAACAAAAATAAGGTTAAATCATAGTAAAAATTATTCACCTTGTCACCTACCCTCACTTATGGTGTATAACTTAGTTGATCTTATATACTATTACTAAACATTTGTGTGATTTAGTGGTTAAAGGGCTAAAAGGAAATTAAATTGAAGTCTCTAGGTAATAATTTTCTAATAGAAAAAGTTTTAAGTGTAGGTTTTTAGCTTAGAATATGGAGAAATACATTTAAATTAGAGTAATAATTATTTGCCTAAATATCCTCCTCTATGTATGGAAAAGCTAAGTTGATTTTATACTTCTTAGTGCATTCCTGTTCTTCAATGACCAAAGGGTCAAAAGGCATTTTTTGGAGTGGCAAAATGAAACTTGGAGCTACAACAATTTACTTCCAAAAATACATCTCTAACAATCATTTTATTATCTTGTCCACATACAATAGTGCCTAATAACACTATAATAACTTTTAAAAGCCTTATGTATGTGTTATTAAATGAAAAATAAACACATATATATTTATAGATTTGTTGACCAAGGTACCTTTTTATTTTGGAGAGATGAATAATTTTATATGTCCCTTAGTATTAGTAGCACTCTCAACATTGACCATGCCACAATCACCTTTCCAAGAACTTCAATTATCACTAATTACTCCAATTCTTGAAGGGAAATAATGTGACCCTAATAAATCCCAAATCATGAATAAAAAACTAATATAGGGACTCACTAAAACCTTGTTAAATGTTCCTTTCATTTGAGGAAAATGAATTTTACATTTGTTTAATTGTATTGCCACACCACCCATGAAATAAATAGATTTCTAAACTTGTAACTTTTAGGTTCATGCAAGGATTACATATTGTAAATATATTTGAAAAACCAAAAAAGGAATTGCTAAGTTCTAAAACATTAGGGTTTTATTATCACATTGATTCTAAAGAAATTAGCACTTGAGAGGATTTTGTTCTCTTTATTCAACCAATTTATTACCCATTCTACGAATTTGGATAATCATGTCACCCTAATAAATCCCAAATCACGAACCATACACTATAGGGAATCATTAAAACTTCATTAAATGTTCCTTTCATTTAAAAAAATGAATTTGATAGTTGTTTAATTGTATTTCCACACCACCCATGAAATAACTAGGATTCTAAACTTGTAGTGTAGGTTCATGCAAGGATTATACATTGTAAATTTAATTAAAAAATAAAAGAAGGTATGCTAAGTTCTAAAAAAATATGGCTTTATCACATTGATGTAAAAAAGTTAGCACTTGAGAGGATTTTTATCAAACTTATTACCACCTCTGATAGTTGTCTCTATTCTACCAATTTATTACTTTGAAAAAATGGAGACAACTCTTTATAACAAGAGTGGCTTATATAAGGGAATTCAATTATATTGATACAATAATCAGAATGTATATGCTCATACTATTTAGAACATGCACTACTACTACTCAAGATATAGTTAGAATGATGAAATGTGTTTTATTTCTTCATTGGATTTTTGATCTCTAAAATAGAAAATTATTTAAATTGCCATAAGAAAACATTCTTTTACACCTTGTGTTGATTTTAAATCACTCGAACTTTTTCTTCATATTTTTTCATTTGTTCATTTAAATTATCCTAAATAATTTTAAGGAAAATATACATTTATTTAAATTGGTGAACTCCCATGGGCTTTAAATTTATAGGAGAATGAAGACTTAAAATTTTCACATGAAAAATGAAGGAGTTTGCAAGATAATTATCCTCATAGGGAACCATTTTGGGATGGGTGACATTGCAAGGATCTAATTACTTTAGGCTTGTAAGGCTTATTTTAAGAGTGCATGATGTGGAAATTCATCTCATTAAACTATTTTCTACATAAATTTCCTTTCTTTTACTTGTAATAACACATGATCATATGCATATGAGAATATAGAAGATTAAACATGGTAAGACTATTTACACATTATTTAAAACTACATAATGTTTACATATTTCTCCCTTTCAATATAGTTATTACAAATGCATAAAGTAGGAGGAACATTTTAAGAATACTTAAATGTTTATTTTCTATCATGAACTACTTTAAATAAGTATTCACTCATAGAAACAATAATTTAAAATAAATTATCTATAAAGGAGGGTTAAAATTGTTACACTAATTCGATGAAAATTGCTTATGTTGTTAGTTCTTTCCTAGCCATAATCCTCAACTATTGATTATGCTTGTTTCCTCTTTCATAGTTTGCAAAATAATAATGTACAAACATAATAAGTGTATTTACACCCTAAAAAATATTTTAATATTATGATATCAGATAGTTTTGTTATCTAGCCAAAATATAGAGTCCATCTATTAGCTAGGTAAAAGCTCTAATTATGAATAAAGCTCTAAGATACCAAAATAACCATCAAACACAATAAAAATATAAACAAGAATATATGTTAACAAGCATTATAAAGAGATCTTATATTGTTAGAATAGTCCAATGAGTTTGTGAATACCCATGAATATGTATACTACTATTTACATTAACTAATCATTTTTGTTTGCAAAGTTATGAGTCTATTTTCCTTAAGCCCTACTTGAACTTGACTAGGTAATTTTTCTTTAATAAGTGTTCCATGAATCCATAGAACCCTTATGTTTGAATGTCTCTTGTCACAAGGTGATCCATTCAAATCCACCTTGAAAAATCATAAGTATTCCCCATGCAAAGCATATAAAATTTAATTATAAATTATTTGATTAGATTATCAACTACTCTATCAATTGAGAATAAATGCTCAAGATAAGCATTACAATTTTGTGATGTCTATGAAACTTTTAAAATTTCTTCTTATTTAAAATTAAAATTATTAAAATTCTCAGTTAGTGATATCCATTTAGAGTTCTTGGCCTATTCAACCTTATATCACAATGTCCTCTATTTTTATCATTGGTTGATGAATAACTTTGTAAATTCTTGAACCACAATCCAATATTTATTTTAATAATTTTAGCCATCTAAATTATCTAAATCATCCAACAAATATAACTTGAATAAAAATCAATTATAATTTACATTAATTTTTCCATTAGTAAACACCCTTAGCTTTTCTTTTTTAATCACCCCTCAATTTGTAGCAACCAATTCATAGGAGCTTCATAATCATTTTAATCATTTAGATTCTTACATAAGTTTTCTAAGACAATATCAATTTTTCCTATCTATGCTATGTTTTTGTTGTCCTGTTTATAATTTATTTTTCTCTAACCACCAAATGAGGAAATGATTTTAAAAAATAAATGATTTATTTCAAAATGTGAAGATAACATTTAAAGATATACAAAGATTCTTACACATTCAAAATGTTTAGACAACATTTAAACATATATAGAGATTATTACACAATATTATTATAATTTGTTTCATTCTGTATAAACATGTGCATTAACTTTTCAAGACGTTACAAATAATCTAAAAATGTGAAAGACAACATTTTTAAGCAATATAGAGAGATTAATCCCCCAACAAATTTTATACAAAATTATGATTAAGCATCTTCCAAGGCCTTTGCCTCCAAAGGAGAATGAATACTCTTCAAATTGTGACATGCAAAATAAAGGTTGCAAGGTAATTCCTCTATTAAAAAGTCATTTGGGATGGGTGACATTTTAAAGAGGCCACTACTTAAAGCTAGTGAGGCATAGTCTAAGAGTGTATGATATGAAAATTCATCTAATAAATTATTTTACTTATATAATTTTATGCAAAGGAGGTTACTATAGACCTTAGAAAGGATGTCTTAATGGACTTTCTTTTAGATAATTATAATTTTTTATTGTTTAGTTAGTTGAATTATTTATATACGTGTCTATCAACCATTCAATAACATTTTAGAAACTGTACAAGTTTTAAAAAGACATGTAAAAAATTATAAATTATAAGAATGGGTAAAGTACATATCTAAGGGACTATCTTGGAGTGTAGTCAAAGTATTAGATCTAAAATGTGCTACAAAAGACAAGGAAAATGAAAGGCCTTTTTTAGTCTTGTACACATTCTTAGGTAGTCTTATCCCAAAAATAAGATTCATTTCCTAAGGTGAAATAAGTGATTTTAAGATGAAATTAAGCAATTATTTTCAAAATTTTAGTCTTGTTTATCTTAAAAATAAGACTCACTTTAATTCAAATCTAGGTTTAAAAATTATAAAATTTGTCATTCCACTATTTTTGAAACCAATAATTTATTTTCATTTAGTATCTTACTCTACCTTTTCTTTTGAATTTGTCCAAAATGATTAAAGAAATTGAATATATTTTTCTAAATTTAGTTTAGAGAAAAACATATAAAAAGATTTATAGTCTTTAGAAAATAATAATTAATTATAAAAAATTTCTCATGGATAAGACCACGGTTATTACCAATTAATATCAACATAAAAAGTAAGTTGAGAATTCATCCACAATAAAACAAGATTTATTATATTATAAAAATACTTTTGAAACACAATTATAAATGACCATTCATGTTCAAATATAACATTTATGTTCTATTAAAAATAACAAAATTATTTATATTCACTATCTATATAATAATATTTTATAAATTAAGTATTTTAAAATAAATAAATTAAATTACAATTTGAAAAAACATTGAAATTTTTAAAATAATTATTACTATAAATAATTAGCTTTTTAACCTCAGAAAATTAAAGTAATGACTTTAATCGTAGAAACGCGAGTCGCCGTGGAAAATTCTTAGTCGTCCAGGTAGTCGTTATCGGCCACTTAAATCAGAATTAAAAATAAAAATCATTGACCGTTGACGGGCATTCAGGATAAGAATAACCCCTCAACTTCCAAAGATTATTTGCAATTCCCTCCTCCTTCCCCAATGGCCATCTCTTTACAGAAGTTGTGTTTGCTCGTCATTTCATTTTTTGTTCTCTTCTTCCCCTCTCCAGCCCTTTCTCTCTCCCATCGGTTGTTGTCCAGCAGATGCCCTTCCCATGAATCTGATGCCCTTCTTCGCTTCAAAGCGCCCATCAATGACCCTTATGGCTCACTCAGTTCGTGGGTAAATGGATCAGACTGTTGTACGTGGGAGGGCATATCCTGCGACAATCAGACCAACCATGTTGTCTCTCTTTTGGTACCTTCTGACACTGAGGGTGTGATATCTCAGAGCTTGTGCCAACTTCGTTTTCTCACATCACTCACGATAGAAGCAGTAAGAGGTACTACCACTCTTCCTCCGTGTTTAGGAAATCTCTCTTATATGGAGGAATTATCTTTATCTGATACTGACTTTAATGGGATGATTCCATCTTTCCTTTGTTTGTTCACTCGACTTACATACCTTTGTCTCAGTCACAATATGCTCAATGGAAGCATACCTTCCTGCTTGGCCAATCTTTCTTCTTTAACTAACGGCCTTAACCTTGCTGGAAACCAACTTAGTGGAAGCATACCGGCTTTTCTGGGTAATCTTTCTTGATCTGTCAGGCAATCAATTAAGTGGGAGTATACCAGATTCTCTGGGTAATCTTTCTTCACTTTCTCTTCTTGGTCTGTCAGGCAATCAATTAAGTGGGAGTATACCAGATTCTCTGGGTAATCTTTCTTCACTTTCTCTTCTTTATCTGTCAGGCAATCAATTAAGTGGGAGTATACCAGATTCTCTCGGTAATCTCTCTACACTTTCTTGGCTTTTTCTTTCATGGAATCAAATAAGTGGGAGAATACCAGATTCTCTTGGAAGTCTTTCTTATTTATTATACCTTGACCTTAGCGACAATCAACTGAGCGGTATCATCCCATATTCCTTGGGCAATCTCTCTTTACTGGGAATGTTGTTTATTAGTAATAACGAACTAAGTGGGACCATTCCCCCTTCATTTGCTCGGCTTTCCTCCCTCACTGGTTTCTTTGGTGACGGCAATCGTTTTAATGAAACCATCTTCTCTTCATCACTTCCAGCTTCTTTAGTTTCTCTAGACCTGTCACTAAGCCAGTTGATTCCAGAAACTTTCTTTCACAACCTTACAAACCTCGACAGATTGTACTTATCTGATTGTGTGCTAAATATTAGCAAAACCTGGATTCCATCCTTTCAGTTATCCCTCTTACAATTAGTGTCATGTAAGATTGACGGTGAATTTCCACCATGGCTTTCAACACAATTCTCGCTTGATACACTGGAATTAGTTAACACTGGTCTCGTGGGACGAATTCCCTCTTGGCTATGGGAAACCAGTCATCTGTTGACATCTCTAAATCTTTCAAGAAATCATCTAGAAGGAAGATTATTCTTAGATACTTCAGTATGGATGCAATTAGAAATGCTAGATTTGTCTAGAAATGAATTGAGTGGCTACATCCCATCAATCTGGTGTCCTGGTATAGAAATAGTGCTGCTGAATGACAATTTGTTCAATAGCAATATTCCTCCAAGCTTGGGTAGATTATCTCGTCTCTTAGCATTAAATCTTGCAAACAACTACTTAATTGGAGTTATCCCTGTGAGCTTGTCCAATTGCTCTTCCCTCATGGTCCTAAATTTGGGAAATAATAATTTGGAGGGAAGTTTACCACATGAGTTTAGTAAGCTAAGTGACCTATATTCATTAGTTGTTCATAGTAATAACCTCAAAGGATCATTGCCCTTCTCAATAGACAATTGTTCAAACCTACAGGTTCTTGATATTGGGAACAACTTATTTGAAGGTAAAATACCAACATCATTAAAAAATCTTTCAAAGCTAAGAGTATTGGTGATGAAGGAGAACAATTTTACAGGTGGCATTCCTTTAGAGATTGGTCAATTAATGAACCTCCAAATCTTGCTGCTTTCTTCCAATCATATCTCAGGTTTAATTCCACACACAATTGTATTGTTGCAAGCAATGAAAAATGAAAGCCAAGATGGTTTTATATTGTCCACGCTCGCTTATGGTATCCTATCATATCATGATGGATTGGATATGATTTTAAAAGGCAAAGATCAGCAATACACATATATTCTTTCCACTCTCACATCCATAGATCTCTCAAACAATGAATTGGAGGGAGAAGTTGCTTCTAACTTTGGGAACTTGAAGGGGTTGAGGCTTCTAAACCTTTCAATGAACAATTTGAATGGAACCATTCCAAAGAGTTTGGGAAAAATGAGTCAGCTGGAGTCATTAGACGTTTCAAGAAATCATTTTTCAGGACAAATCCCTGCAGAGCTTGAATTTCTAAATTCTTTGGGTTTTTTAAATTTATCAAACAACAATCTTTCAGGAAGTATACCACAAGGACGACATATAACTGGCACATTTGGAGAATCCTCTTATTAAGAGAATCCAAATTTATGGGGATGTCCATTACCCAAAAATTGTTCTTGGCCACAATTTATTACCACTCCCCCTCCTCCTCCGGTTTCAATTAACAAAGAAAAGAAAAGCATTGAATATCGATGGTATAAGATATCTGTGGGATTGTCATATGGAGCAGCTTTTGGATGGGCAATTTCATTGATCATGATGAAAATGAGATGGAAAAGGAAATACTTCAATAAAGTTGATACAATCTTAAAGTTCCTATTTCCATGGATGAAGAATTGGACACTATAAAGGAATACATCTTCAATTTATTCAACTGTTAGAGGTAAAATCTAGAGTCCCCTATTCTTTGAAGTATTTATCATAATTCAAAATATTATAATGCTAAATTCAAAAGGAAATTAGTACAAAAGTTTTTAAGACAAATTTTCATTGACTCTTTTATTTATCAATTAGAGATTGTTTGCAATAATTTTATATAGAATAATGAAACAAGTTTTGATTGTTATTAATATATATTTTTGTGCACAGGAATTTGTTTATGGTCAGCATGGTTTCTTGCTCCATGTTCCTTGTTGAAAACATGTGAGTGTTGGTGGCCTCACTCAGCATATTATCTTATAGAGATTAGTTGTTTCTTCTAAATCAAGACAATAAATATTTGTATGATTTATGACAATATCAGATAATAAATATTATCTGATAATAAATATTTGTATGATTTAGTTTGATGTAGATTTAATTTGCTGTTATGTTAATGAAGTGCTTTAAGCCAATTAGAGATTGATGCAATTCTTGTGGCCCAGTAGGTTACATTGAGATTACTAAATAAATAAATTAGTTGAGAACAATGCTTGGCATAAGGTTGCTATTGCAGAGAATAAAGCCCTTGTACTTCTCCGAAGAAAGGAAAGTTTTAGATTTTTTTGAGTCATTTTGTTTAGAAACGTGCAGGTAAACATGTTTGCAAAACACTTGATATACCATTGTCAATGCAGTTCTAATAAAACATTGAGCTGTAATTAAAATTTTAAAAATATTAATAATTTTTGTTCATTAAAAATATGAATTAATTTTCTTTTCCATTCAATAAAATCAGATAACTTCACATTTTCATTTTCTAAGTTGTGTATTTATAGGATTTCGATATTCATTAAATTGTCATTTTATTTAATGTTTCTTTCAAGAATTTATTCTAGTATTTTAGTTATTGAATGAACATTTAATTGGTCACAATCTTATACATTTTTTTTGGATTAATTGTTAAGATATTAAAAAATTATTATGTCTCAATATTACAAACCTACATATTAATAAATATTAATATTATATCAAGTCTTATCTTGGTTGTATTTCCAAAGGTATTATAAAATAAAGTGTACATTTAAATAAAACTAACTAAAACCTTACAATATAGTTTAGTTAAATATTTGATGATCTTACAATTTGGATAAGTATGCATTTGTCATACACTAATTGATCAATTGATTAGAGAAACACAATATATAAAATAAAATAAAAATAAAAAGACTATATAAGAATAAATAGGAAAAAAGAGAAACACGTATAAATTTAAGATTTTTATTTATTTATTTGTATGTACATTTATTTTCATTTATTTCTTAAAAAATCTTTAAAAATGATTCATATATATAAAATATAACTTTTAAGATTTAATAATTCTTAGTTAAATAAAATTAATTCTATATTAAGATTTAAAAAATATTCTTAACTAGTATAGATGTTTTAGATACATCTGTTTGATATTCTTATTATCTTTTATATAAATATATTTAAAATATCTATGCTAGCTTTATTATCTGTGTTACTTTGATATTTCCTCCATGTAATGATATACTAAAAGTGTTTATATTTATGATTCAATTTATTCTTTTCCATGCCACATGTTAACATGCATTTTTTGTCTTTATTATCATGGAGATGTGATTTTGGTGGATAGTGCATTAATTGCATGGTTGGCTAAATACATGCATCTGCATTTTGGTTAAGGATAAGCAATGAGTGTTTTAGGTTTTCTCTTAGCCCCTAGTTGTTTGAGAAGTTTTATAAAAAAAATTTATCAAGGTGATTTTTACTCATCATTTCTTTTTTTGTAATGATTTTTCTTGGCTCTTTTTATTTATTTATTTATTTATGGTCTCTAGTTAGTTAGTGTTGTAACTATTATATTTCTCTATACACTTTTGATTGTCAAGTTTTTCATCCATGGCCCCAATAAATCACTCTCTATTTGTGTAATGCTCACACTTTTGTATGCTTGGAGTCTTTTTGTTATAGACACTATTTTTAACTATGTATTATGGGATACATAGGTTATGTTGGTGTGTGTTGCACTGAGTGTTTATTGTTTTCTAAATTTCACTATTTTTATTGATAATTACTATTGCATGCATTTTATGCCTTGTGTTCAAATCGCTCACATATTTAGGGATAGTTTGTTTTTCTCTTGCTAATTTTTTTGGCTTGTTGCATGTGTTGTGATACATGTATGTTGTTGTTACAAGATCCTTGTGAGGAACTATTGTATTTTGTGATGTGTTATTTTTTAATTAAATGTACATGAGATACCTTATGCATAGATATGATTATTGGAATTCAAATTATGTTGTATATTTTGGATGTATATGTAAGCTTTCTATGACTAGATTATCATTATAGTTTATGCCATTTCTATCTTTATTTCTATCTAGATTATGGATGTGATTATTATAATGATCTCAACCTCTTATATTTTACTTTTGGGAATATGTATATGTTTACATAGAAGGACACATAAGGATTATGTTAAATGGATATTAGTAATAACAACTTGTTTGGGACCATTCTTCCTCTCCATTTGCTTGTATTTCCTTCCTCACTCATTACTATAGTTATGGTAATTGTTTTATTGTAACCATCTTTCCTTCATTTATAGCTTATTTAATCTACCTACACCTGTTACTAAACAAGTCAATCTAGAAAAACCTAGATTCCATCCTTTCAATTATATAACTTATAATTAGTGTCATGTATGATTAACAATGAAGTTCCACCCTAGGTAGCTTTCAACATAATTATCACTTGATACATTGTAATTAGTTAACACTAGTCTCATGGGATAAATTCCATCTTGGCTATGTGAAAGCAGTCCTCTATTACAATCTCTAAATCTTTTTGGAAATCTTTTAGAAGGAAAATTATTCTTGAATACTTCAATATGCATGCAACTAGAAATGCTAGACGTATCTAGAAATAAATTAGTGGGCCCATCTCATCAATGTGGTCTCCTAATATACAAAAAATATTGCTCAATAACAATTTGTTTAATGACAATATTCCTTCAAGTTTGGGTAGATTATTTCAACTTTGGCTAATAAATCTTGTAAAAAACTACTTAATTAGAGTTATTCCTATGAGCTTGCTCAAATGTTCTCCCTTCGGTGACCTAAATTTGGGAAATAATAGTTTGGAGGATAATATTTCTCCAAGCTAGGGTAGATTATCTCAACTCTTGCTATTAAATATTGCAAACAACAAATTAACTAGAGTTATCCCTATAAGCTTGTCTAATCGCTCTTCCCTAAGTGTCCTAAATTTGGGAAATAACAATTTGGAGGGAAGCTTAATACATGAGTTTAGTAAGATAAACTTGAAATATATTCATTAGTTGTTCATAGTAATAATCTCAAAGGATCATTCTCCTCCTTAATAGAAAACTGTTCAACGATATAGGTTCTTGATATTGAGAACAACTTATTTGGAGGTGAAATGCCAACATCACTTAACAATATTTCAGACCTAAGAGTATTGGTGATGAAGAAGAACAATTTTACAGGTAACATTTCTCTAGAGCTTGGATAGTTGACAAACCTCCAAATTTTGTTTATTTTTTCCAATCATATCTCATGTTCAATTCCATGTCACACAATTATATTGTTGTAAGCAATGACAATAGAAAACCAAGATGGCTATGTATTTTCTACTACGACTACTACTAAGATATTATATCATGGTGAATTGGACATGACTTTAAAAGGTACAAATCAACACTACAAATAGATTCTTTTCACTCTCACATCCATAGATCTATCAAACAATGAATTGAAGAGAGAAGTTGCTTCTAATTTTAGGAACCTGAAGAAATTGAGGGTTCTAGATCTTTCAATGAATAATTTGAATGGGAAAATTCCAAATAGTTTGGGAGAAATGAGTCAGCTAGAGTCATTAGACCTTTCAAGAAATAGTTTTTTGAGCCATATCCGTATAGAGCTTGAATTTATCAAATAAAAATATGTTAGGAAGTATACCACAAGGATTCATGACATATAACTAGATCATTTAGAGAGTACTCCTTTTTTGGGAATCCAATTTTATGGGGATGTCCCTTACCAAAAACTATTCCTGGACACAATTTGTTGCTCCTCTTCCTCCAATTTCAATCAACAAAAAAAAGAAAATCATTGAATATCCATGGTATAAGATAGTAGTGGGATTGTCATATGGAGCAAATTTTGGAGGGATAATTTTATTGATCGTTGTAAGAATGATTTGGATAAGGAAATAATTTAATAAAGTGGGTACAATATTGAAGTTTTTGTTTCCATGGATGAAGAATTAGACACTATAAAGGGATGCATCTATAATTTATTGAAATTTTATAGGTAAACTTTAAATTTTCCTATTCATTGAATTATATATCATAACTAAAAATATTATATTGCTAAAATTCAAAAGTAAATTAGTATGAATTTTTTAAGATAAACTCTCATTAGCTCTTGTATCTATCAATTGTAGATTGTTTGTAGTATTTTTATATCGAATAATGAAATAAGTTTCTATTGTTATTAATATGTAACTTTGTGTATATGAATTTGTTTATGTTTAGGATGGTTTCTCACCTTGCGTTCATTGATGAAAATGCATGTTAGTGTTGTTGGCATCACTCAACATATTATCATATAAAGGTTAATTGTTTGTTCTAAATCAAGACTATACTAGATAATAGATATCTATATGATTTAATTTTTGCAATTCTCTAATCTATTATACATGGTTTTGAAAAAAACCTAATTGCAATAGAAATCCCTAGTACTTCTCTAAGAAAAAATATTTATTTTAAACAAAAATAGCCATTTTGTTTAGGAATATGAAAGCAAAAATGTTTACAAAAAACTTCTTACATCTAAGGCAATGTAGTTTTGAGAAAAAATTGAGGTGTAAATAATATGTAAAATGTTAATAGCTTTCTATTCACTAAAAATATGAAAAAAATGTCTTCTCTATTCAAAAAGATCAAATACCTCTAAATTTTTGCTTTCTTAGTATTATAAATTTATGTGTTCTCTTTGCTCATTGGCTTGTCATTCTCTTCAATACCTTATTGTCTCAATATTATTGTAATACTTTAGTTGTTGAATGAATATTTAATTGGTCACAAGCTTATAGATAATTTTTTTACTTTGGAGATAGTTGTGAAGATATTGGAAAATCATTATGACTCAATATTACAAATCCATATAGCAATAGATATTAATATTATTTCTAAAGGTATTATAAAATAAGGCGAGCATATATTTAAATAAAATTATGACTAAAATTTTATATAATATGATTAAATATTTGATGAAAATTATGAGTAAAGTTTGATTTGGATAAATATATTTTTCATATGATAATCAATCAATTGATTACACACACACACACATATATGTATAGATATATACATAATATATATACATACATATATATGATATATATACATACATATATATATGTACATATATATATATATATATTATGTATATATATATGATATATATATGTACATATATATATATGTATATATATATACATGCATATATATATATGTACATATATATATTATGTATATACATACATATATAATTATGTATATATATATATATATGTACATAGATATATATATGTATATATATATATATACATATATATATATATATATATGTATATATATATATATATACATATATATATATGTATATATATGTATGTGTATATATGTATATATGTACATATGTATATACATATGTGATATATATACATATATGTATATACATATATATACTTGTATATATATACATGTATGTATATATGTGTATATATACATATATATATGTCATATATATATACATGTATATACATACATATATACATATATACATATATATTATATATATACATACATAGATTATATATATAGGTGGATCGGCTGCACAAGACCCTAGGTCATAGGAGGGTCCCAAACAATAGGCTGCCCTAATCTACCTCAAGCTAGATGAATGTTTTAGATAGGTTTGATGTTTAAAAGGATGAAAATGAAGGACAACTGATCTGCCTCTTTCCTTTTTCCAACCTGAGAGTTTTAGGAAGCTAGGTGAGCAAGTTCATAGAGTATGGACTATAACTTGGACAACTCACTACTAGAGGACTACATTGCAGGACACAGACAACATCACAATGCAATGGCATCTTAGTAGGGCATTGGCATCTGTATGGATAGAAAGAGTAAAGCATAGTAAAAAACTAAGGAAATCTAATGACCTAACAATCATAGTTTGGTGGAATAACAAAAACATAAAGGAATAAACTGATAGTATAACAAGAAGAATACTTAAACTAAATCTAACTACAAATTGACAAAGAAGGGTGAGGGAAGCGCACCTTCCTACCCATGACTTGATATCTTTGAAATCTTCACTTCAAGGAGACCCTGCACATAGAAGACGAGAAAATGTTGGGGATGCATTTAGAAGATGACCTCAGTTAGTCCCCCGCTTTAGTGTTTCCACCTCCATAGACAACCAAATAGCAACGATTGTAGAAAATATGATAAAGAAAGCTATTGAAAGGAAAATTCCAAGCAGTACATTAAACAACAATATGTTACAATATCAAAATGATAATACAAAACAAATGAAGATGAAAATATATCACCTTCTCAACCAAATGCTCTCAAGGCAAGTGGAGGAAGGAGTGATCTTGCAAGCTTACAAGAACTGGAGTTTTTGCAACAATGAAGAGAATGGGCCCACCAAACAATAACTTGCAGCTTCAATGGAGGTGGTGGAATGTGAAAATGCTGTGAGAGGTGAAGAAGCTCATGTGAAGTGTCAAGAAGATCTCTGAGAGAGGGAATGAATGAAGAAGAAGGAAATTTCAAAGGAAAAATGGAGGCAAAGGAGCCATTCAAAGTCGGTTTGATGGGCAGGAAACATTACACTTTGCATCCAATGGAGGAGTGTAACTCCTCTACAGATTCTAGAGGTGGGAATCCTATTAGGATTACAACACGCCACGTAGACGTCCACACACCATGCTAGTGTCCTAGATAGAATATCCCCCACTGACACGAAAAAAAGCTGCCAAGTGGATAGAAAATGGATGAAGGGTGTGGAATTGCATTATGAGCTTTAATTCTCTAAGGTAGGAGGTATGTAAATTTTAAATTTGCAAGGCCTACAAATTCACACCATTACATTTTTCCCCCACTTTAGCGAGCATATGTGCTAGTGAATATGAGATAAAGTAGATCAAAAGAGTTTGAAGAAAGTATACCTGAGCCATTGAGGAAGCAGATCACAATCTGACACACTTGGATGCACAGGAAGAAGAGATGGCTCCATAGGTACTCATTCCTAAGGAGAGTTGAAAAAATGTGCCGTAGGTACTCAAACCTATGAAAGGTGAACAAAAGGATCTGCAGGTGCTCGGTCCTACAGAGGAGGTGCCACAGGTGCTCAATATTGAGGGAGGCCACAAACATTCAACAATTGAAGGAGAAGCTTTCAAAGGGGTCCCTCAGGAAACCTTCAAAAGAAAAAGGGGTCTGCTCAAGGGACGCTCTATTTGAAAAGCGATGTTTTTTGTAAACAATTCTAGCATCAAGGAATCCTTCTGAAAGATCTCTTTCATCAAGGAATTCAAAAGAAAGAATACTCCCTCACAAGGGAAAGTTTTCAAACTTCTTCATTAGAAAAAGTGCTCCCTTCTCAAAGTAAATCTTTTAGATTCTTTCTCTACAAATTTGTTTCGAAAGAAAAGCTCTATTAGGGGTCCTTGTTGAAGAATACAATTTTTGAAATTTCAGAGATTTTCAGTGAGGGATTCATTTTCCACCAAATGCACCCTTTTAAAAATCGAAGCAGTATGGTAGCCCCCCTTAGGATGGTGCATGCTAAGCCTATAGGCACGTGACATCCTAAGGAGAGAAAAGCAAGAAAGAGAGTGATGTTGCAGCCCACAATACATGATGAGATGTAATTGTGGTAATGTTGTCGCTCACATGAGGGACAACACATAAGCACCACAACATCACAAACAAAGAAGATCCCACAGTACATGATGATATGTAACCATGGTAATGTTGTCACACACATGAGGGACAACACATAGGCACCACAACATCATGAAGCAAGAAGAGAAGAGACAAAAATAAAGAAGGAAAAGTAAGAAAAAATGAAGAAAATAAGAGACATGGGGATCTAATATTTTGGGGTCAGAACTGCTCATAGATATAATATAATAATACATATGAACTATCATCAATCCCCTACTATATTGGATCATGAAGAAGGGTACATGAAAACAAAAAAGAAAGTTAAAAAAAATTGGGTCAACATGGAAGGGAGGTCTAAATGCCCCCAACACTTTGCATCATCCCCAATTGTCAAAAATCAAGGAACAACAAAGAAAAAAAGGATGGAACACATAGAAGAAGTTTTACAACACAAAACACTCCTATATCCAAGCACCTACAAGGGTGACAAGGGTCCTTAGGAACACATAAAAATGCGCATGGGGGAAACACAACACACACACACATCTATGAACTATAGATAAAGAAGAGGCGCCCACCTAATCCTCATCAACCAAGAGGTTTTCATTCTCCTAATCTAGATCATTGTAGAGGGGGGGTGGATGAGCCTGCAACCTTGCAAGAGGGGCACCCTTTTACTTCCCTATGATAAGCACCAAGGAAGAAGGCTCCTCAAGGTCTTCTTCATCGAGCTCTTGTGAGGTGAAAGTCATCGATCTTTCAAAGATCAATGATAGAGCTAGGACATCATCTACCGAGTTGAACATGCATTTAACAGGAGTTCCATGTGTCAATCAGTTAGATGATGAAGGAGGCACTCAAGATCCACTAATGACCTCACCAAAAGATTCAGGGGTAGTGACAAACTCGGGGGATGTCGAGGCTTCCTCCATCACTAGGATGACACAAGCCAAAGTAGGACCAACTTCCAAAGAAGGCGATCCCTTCTTCCGACCCCCATTCAAAGTAGGGTCATCCTCCAGCTTACACTTCATCAAAGGATGTGAAATCCCCACAAAAGAAGAAGAAAGCAAGGAAGCCAAGGATAGAGCCACAACAGATACCGCCAATGTGTTCAACATATCCATTGGCTTAGGGAAAGGAAAAATCTCTAGAAAGGACATCAAAAGAGGAGGCTCCACAAAAGGGGCAATGAACACCTGCACCCTTTTAGGGTGAGGTTCATTAGCGCTAGCCAAAGGGGCTAGAAGCAAAGCTGAGGTGACAAGAACTAAGGTAGAAGGGATGAAGGCAAGAGGCCCAATATGAGAAGCAAAAATAGAAGCCGCATGCTCCTCCTTCGCCTTATATGAGGTAGCTTGCTCAACAGCCAGGGCCTTTATCTGATGCTTACGCTCACATGCAAGGCGGTTTCTTTGACTTAGAGAGCTAGAGGTTGTGGCCTAAGAAGGAACAAAAGTCTCTTGTTCAATCATGAGAGTGTCCATCACATCTATCACTGGTGGGGGGGGAATCTTAGATAGAAATAGGAGGAAGAGATGCAGGAAAAAAATCATCAATAGGTGGAGAAGAAAACTCAAGTGCCTTAGTAGTGGGCCTCTTCCCATTCCCAACCAAAGTAGAGGGAGAAGTACGAGGCCGTGGAGGTCGAGATGTAGAGGCAAATCCATGGGGGCCCTTCCCCTTACCATAGACAATGAGCCGAGGCACTGTGGGAAGACGAGAAGGTTGAATAACTAATCCTTGGCCTTCCTCCAAGTGGGCACCATCGAGCTCCCTATAAGACACATGGAGGTGGAAGTCGAAGGAATTGCAGTAGGATGGGAGTTGAAAGCGGATGGAACTGCAGATGCATAAGAGGGAGAAGGCTCACTAGCATGAGCAAGCTTCTCTTTCCCATTTTGTGAGAAAGAGGTAGCTTGCTGTTGCACTATCATACAATCCTTAACTGAGATGGCATAGGAAGATACAGGGTAGGTCACTTTTGGATGCACCTTGCCCCCGATCTTAACATAATTTTGATAAATAAAATTTTTCCTTGGAGGAAGTGGACCGACCGGGGTAGGTCAAAACTGATCTAGTGAATAACCACCACACAAAACCATCGGTCAATAGCTAGTGTTGTGTACAACGTGCATTGTGCCCTCATGAGAAAATTTCAAAAACTTATGGATAACGGAATTCACTTCGTTAATGGAAACTAGCCATGAGATGCCTACCTTCACTTTGAACAAGTCAGATTCTGGGATGATGTCAAAGGTAGCATTCAGAACTCTATGTCCAACTAGAATAGAAAGAGTTATAGAACCATAAGGGGCAAGAGAGAGTCCATCATGGGTACATATGGTGGTTTTCATTTTCTCATACTCCTACCTTTGTAGAGAGTTTAGAAAAAGAGTCTCCTCTGTAATAATGTTTATGCAACTTGCAAGGTCCACAAGGATTCTTGTCACAATGTTTCCATTAACGCGAGTGGGAATATATAGAGGATAATATTTCTTATTCATGGGGAAATTGTACGATGTTAAATTTATATTTGGTGAACTAGTTGCATATTAAGAGGGAGGAATGTGAGTAAATGAAACCATATTTACATACTTTGAGGCCTCGGGAGAAGCAACAAAAAGGTCACTAATCAAATTTGTAGAATAAGACAAAAATAGGTCTGTATAAATCTATAATTCATTGTTTTCCTTAGCCATATACTTGTTTGAATTCTACTTTTTTCCATCAATGTGAATGATATTGTCATTGATGTGATCATGTATCTCGTGATGCAGGCACATACATCACTCGATATTATGCCCATGGATGTGATGGTATTAGTAGAATGCATTTCCATTGTACCAGTCAGGGTAAGGTTCTCTAAGAGATTGAGGGTCCTCCAAGGTTATAACCTTATCTTTTAATAATTTCTTCAAAATAGAAGAATAATATTCAAAAAACTTTGTAAACTATCTATTTCGCTTGAGGCCTTTGTCACTAAACGTGGTAACTACATTCATAACAGATTTGCATTTATCAAAATTTGACACTATAAACCTTCCCTCTGGAGTGGAGTGTGAGGAAGATCCCTTGAATTGAGCGATTGTTTGTTGATACTCCTCCAACGTCGTACACATATGCACAAAAGAAGGATACTTCATTAAAGAAAAATTCTCCTACCAAGGTCTCTGCAAGTTGTCAATGAACACCTTCTGCACATTTGAGTTTGGTAGCAGGTAGGAAATATATGAAAAGAGCACTTGATATTAAGCAATGAAATTAGTAATCTTCTCATGCTCTCCCTACTTACATCGGACGAGATCGGAAAAGGCCATCTTCGGCCTAATGTTAGCCTAGAATTGCTAGAGAAATTGATTAACAAGATGATCGAATGAGAATATGGAGTTGTCAGGCAAGGAACAATACCACCTAGTGTTGTTTCCGTGAGAGATCGAGGAAATAATTTTTCCATCAAGGCATCGTAGTGGAAGAAGTTCACGTGCACATCGCGTTGAAGGATGAAACGTGTGTTTGTGGGTCTCCTTTATCATTGTACTTCTCAAATTTAGGAATCTCCATCCCTTGGGGGATGGGATTATTTATAATTTCCACCGACAAAGGACTATGTCGAAAGAAAGGTTAGAAGATGGGTTGGGCAGAGGTCTGGGACAAACTTGCTAACTGATTATGAATCTGATCCATATTTTGTAGCAAATAATTCAAAATAGGGACAAATGATGAAACAGGACCAATAGAGCCACTACCATGACCGCTGGACATAGCAAAGCCATCGACCCCCATTTTGATAGAGATCCCACTGCCAAAACCAACATTTCCCCCAAGAGGAAGGACATTGAATCCTAGGGGTATTCTATTTGCTTTGATGGTAGGGAGCGATTTAGG
The DNA here is from genome assembly GCA_007258455.2 of Sequoia sempervirens. Lineage (NCBI taxonomy): Eukaryota > Viridiplantae > Streptophyta > Pinopsida > Cupressales > Cupressaceae > Sequoia > Sequoia sempervirens. The sequence continues at coordinate 65,858 of VDFB02151235.1, forward strand.
GGTGAAAATATTGATGGAAGGACCTATCTTAGCCATGCAATTCGATATCATGGGAATTGAGATGCCAATCTATCTTTCATAGGCATTGAGCATAGTTCCTCAGCTAACACCTGACCTAGTGTTGTATGAGGGGACATATGCTTCCGTTAAGTTGGTAAGGCCATGGAGAAACTCTATGCCTATCCAATCCTTGTCTAGCATATATCTTATTTCATTGACAACTCTAGTGGCTCTAGTCGTGTTTCTATCCTTCCCCAAATGATTCTCGGGATCTAAAAGCCTCCTATTCAAAGAAAGGAGGTGCTTTACAGGGATAGTGAGAGTGTCATCCTCATCTAGAGGTGGGGTTATAGGGGAAAAACCCGAGGAGTAGGAACATGAGTGGTTTCTTCAAAGAAACTCATCTCATCCCCTGACACCATCTCTTAAGAAATAAAATCAACAATGACCTTTGAGAAATCCATTCCTAAGTGTCGATGTTGCACACTCCTAATAATGTATATGAAATTTGTAGACTGAGTTGTGAAGCTCATAAAGCGTCACAATACACAAGTCCACAACCTATGCAAGACGCGAGAGAAGGAATCCCAATACAAAGAAATAGATACTATGAAGTTCATGTCAGGTTTACCAAAATGTAGAGGAGGGGGATCAGTTGACCAAGACCCCAGGTCACAAGAGGGTCCCAAACAATAGGATTCCTTGATCTACCTCAAGCTAGATGAATGTTTTAGATAGGTTAGATGTTTAAAGAGCTAAAAAGGAAGGAAAATTTATCTGCCTCTTTCCTTCTACCAACCTGAGAGTTTTAGGAGGTCAATTGAGCAAGTTCCCAGAGTTTGGACTATAACTTAGAAAACTCACTGCTAGAGAACTACAATGTAGGACATGAACGATAGTGTGGTGCACTAGAATCTCAATGGAGTGTTGGCATCCGTATGGAAAAAAGAGTAAAGTATAGTAAAAAACTAAGGAAATCCTGCTAACGACCTAACGAGCATAGTTTGGTGGAATAACAGAAACATAAAGGAATAAACTGATAGCATAACAAGAAGAATACTTTACTAAATCTAACTATGAATTGACAAAGAAGAGTGAGGAAAGCACACCTTCCTACCCATGAGTTGATATCTTCAAAATATTCTCTTCAAGTATACCTTGCACACAGAAGATGAGAAAATGTTGGGGTTGCGTTTAGAGGACTACCCTAGTCAGACCCTCGCTTTGGTGTTTCCACCTCCACGGATAGCCAGATAGCAATAATTGTAGAAAATATGGTAAAGAAAGCTATTGAAAGGAGAATGCCAAGAAGTATGTTAAACAACAATATGCTATGATATCAAAATGATAATACAAAAAAAATGAAGATGGAAAGATATCACATTCTCAACCAAATGCTCTCAAGGTAAGTGGAGGAAGGAGTGAGCTTGCAAGCTTACAAGAATTGACATTGCTGCAACAACAAAGAGAATGAGCCCACCAAACAATAACTTGCAGCTTTAATGTAGGTGATGGAACGTGGAAATGTTGTGAGAGGGGAAGAAGATCAAGTAAAGTGTCAAGAAGATCTTCGAGAGAGGGAATGAATTGAGAAGGAAATTTCAAAGGCAAAATGGAGGAAAAGGAGTCATTCAAAGTTGGTTTGAAGGGAATGAAGTGTTACACTTCACGTCCAAGGGAGGAGTGTAACACCTATGTAGATTCTAGAGGTGAGAATCATGTCAGGATGTCAATGTGCCTTGCAGACATATGTGCATCGTGCTAGCATCCTAGATAGAATATACCTCACCGACACAAAAACAAGCTGCCAAGTGGATGGAAAATGGACGAAGGGTGTGAATTTGCATTATTGACTTTAATTCTCTAAGGTAGGAGGTATGTAAATGGGGAATTTGCAAGGGGTGCAAATTCACACCATTACAATATATAATTAATTAATTAAAAATTATATATCAAAAAATTAGAATAAATATTAAAAAAAAGTAAAAAATAAAAAGTAAAAATACTGTAGAAAACTAAATAGGAAAGAAAAAATAAATTACTTGAGAAATGTATAAACTTAAGTTTTTGTTTTTATTTTCTATGTTGGCATATTGTTGTCATTGATGTCAAAAGGGAAATCATGCAAGGAAAAGTTTTGGCATGATGGAAGAGGATCTGGAGTGAAATTGAGTTGCTCTTGCAAGTGAAGATGGTGGCATTAATGGAAAGTTTCATTGATGTCAAGGAAAGATGAAGTTTGCAAAGAATATGGATGCATGGGTATGGGTTGTTGCAATGTTGTTTTGTTGTGTTGTTCTACAGTGAATCTGGTTCTGACAGTATGTAAATTAGTTGTTGGTGTAGAAGAGCAAGTCGCTCAATATGTTGCATAGTTCACAAAATGTTGTCATGTCTCTGCAACAATTACTTCCAGGTATTTGATAACAAATTAGGTACCAGATTCGATATGGGTTTTTCGAGAGCATTCTAGTGATGTGATCTATAGGTCGAGAAAGTGAAGCATGTGCCCAAGAATGAATTATTTCCACCTTCAGGTGTTTTAGGGTTTCTCTTAAACCCTAATAGGTTTACAGTCATGGCATCATGAACAAAAATTCTTTTTTGTTGTTGATTGTGTATTGGTGGTTGCAGGTCACAGAAGTTACAACTTATGTATTTGAAGTCATGGGTATGACCGGCCCCTTCTCCCTATGTTTACTGGCCCGACAAATATTCAGCAGCCATAATATTTCTTAAGTCATGGGATTCCAAGTTTTTCTAACCTATTTCACGGGGTTCTAGAGTTTCGTAACCTACTAACTTAGCGACTTAGCTAATGGAGTGATAAGGAACAAGGTTCTCTTTGTTTTTGGCAAGTCATGAGTTTTCACAATTTCATAACCTCTAACAAGAGGTTTTTAAGTTCATTTTATAGTGATAATGTGAATGAAAGGATGACACATGGCAATGACCTATCTAGTGGACCCCACATAGTCAAGCCAACAATAGATCAATGAGTCATGGGTGTAACAATTTTCTTCTAATTCATCATTGACTAGTTGTAGCAGGTTGCAGGTAGCTTAAGTTACTACCTAAGCCTTTGAAGTCATTTGGGGAACCGACCCCTTCACCTTGCATTTACCACCTGAGCAAATATTTGGTGTGTTTAATATTTCCTATGTCTCATGAAAATATTTGTCTTTGCTTGATCAACAGTGGTGGTCAAGCCTAGGAGATTAGACGGTGCCTACATACCCCACCGATATTTTAGTGGGGCCCAATCAAGACTTGCAGGGTCAATGGGGAATTACGATGGTGATCGAATGTTGAAGATCAACGGTGCTCACAACATGCATGGTGGGACCTACAGATGTAGTAGATGTAGTTAATGGAATGTGATGTCATAATGACAGGTGGTAATGAATGATTGCATAAAGGCCACGAGTAATGGTGTATGATCAATGGTTGCAATCAAGAAGATCCAACGATGCTTGTCAATTCTGCTGAGCTTTTGGAGGATCCCAACTAAGTCTCGTGGGGTCAGCAGAGAGTGGTGGAGATTAATCCATGGTGGATGGATTCTAACTATCGATGAAGATGGTGGGACCCAACAAAGAAAGAAGAATAGGCTGAAAATGGAGTGTTGTGACGTGTGTTGATAGGTGGCGAAGAGAGATTGTTTGACAAACCAACTCACATCGTTGTTGTGAGTTGTGTGATGATGATGTGGATTACAAATTCCAGCAGCCCACAAACCTTGCAAGGTTTGTGTAGGCCCATTGTTTGAGCTCGCAAGGTGAACAAGTTTTGGACGCGTGTCTTGGTGGACCCCACATATGGAAAAGCGATGTATGAAGGAGATTGACGATGCAAATTATTTGGCAATTGATCCAATGGTGATAATCAGTCAATGGAAATCGACAACACATGGTTAAATGTAATTGATCTAAGGGAAAGTTTTTAAAGATATGACGTTGAATGTGAGCCAATGGATTATGGCTTGAAGAAAGAGATTGACGACCCAAATTCAAAGATAAAGATCTACAACGGCTATGACAGTGTGAACAAGGGTTTCGACTGGTAACCAACACAGCATAAAGAATTAATTGGTCCAACTGCACCTGTAATGAATTTAAAGGAAGATTTGAATTTCAAAGCAATGGCACAACTTGCAAGGGAGATGGTGAGAAGAATCAGATCACACAGTTAGAAAAACTCATTTAATACATATATGATTCTAGGGTTTCACAAGTTACTATTTTTAGCAAGTTCTTTGTATCTGAATTTAATGTTGTGAGGCTTGATACAGAGGTTGTGTAATGAAGGTTTCTAGAAACCCTAACAAGTGATCGAGATCATAATCAAATCTCATTGTCAAGAGAATGCATTTAATCTATTCTAGGTTTAGGGTTTTGTAGGTTGTCTAGTTTTGTAGACTTAGTGAATCTGTACAGTGTGTGTGTGGCTCAATGCAAGAAATGGCGATATCCTATAAACCCTATTAGATGTCTTAATGATGAGTTGGATGGTGGCGCAAGGCCTGAGATGAACATGAAGCTTGTTGGTGAAGTTAGAAAGTGAGGGAAACCTTTGCGAAAGATTTGAGATCTCAACGGTGGTGAGAATCTCAAGGAAGAGACAACAGATCGGTGAAGTTAAGCAAAAAGAAGATAATATGAGAATTGTTGATGGAGTTGCATTTTCCATGAGGGTGAGAAGTATGCAAGTGCACAAAGTGTTGAATATAGTTATGTATTGTTGAGTGTGCAATAGATACAGAGAGGAGTCTGCAGTCATAGAGTGTAAAACCAGAGTTATGAATATGAAGTTGTGATGGCAAAAAAGAAGAGAGAGCACCAAAGCAGACAAAGAATGCACATGCAAGGAAGTCCTAGATTGTAACACATAATATCATCTAGGTTTTAATTTAATAGAGTGTAGATGTATGTGACACTGCAGAAAGGGAAAGGTGTGCAGTGCAGTAAGATAGAACAATGAGTGTTCTAGGGGTAGAGGAGAGTGTGGAGCAAAGGGGATGTGTTGCTGAGAGTGCAACTTCAGCAACAAATTGTAAGTTGGAGTGTGTGCAACAATGTACAAAATGTAATGATGCATTATAGGTTAGGAAAAATCAATCTGTGCATATTTTATCTTTAAGCATTGTAAGAGGTTGTAGCCTCATTTTACTGGGTTGTAGCTCAAGTTAGGGGATTGTAGTCTCCTTGGAGTTGTAGCTCCTAAACCAGGGTGTTGTAGCATCCTTGAAGTTGTAGCTTCTACAATAGGGAGCTATTGCTTCCTTGGAGTTGTAGCTCCTAAATTAGGGTATTGAAGCATCCTTGGGTTGTATCCCTAAAACATTGTAACAAATATTTCATTTATGACACTAGATTTGAGTAGTAGACTCAAGCAACCTTTGTCACCATGGTTTTTCCCATCTTGGGTTTTCCACATATATCTGGTGTTGTGGGCATGTGTGTGTTGATTGTCTATTTGCATGTTTATGTTTGCATCTTTAGTTTTCAATCTACACATTAATATTTTGAGAAATAAATATGCACAAAGTATTTAGAGCTAAGAAAGTAATCTTCATAAGGTTTTGAAGGCCAAAGTTTTAAGGGATAGATTTTGGTATCTACTAATTCACCCCCCTCTCAGTAGATCATTGTGTTCCAACAATTGGCATCAGAGCCCTAGGTTCCATAGGAGAAGCTTAATCAACTCAGGTAGATTATGGTAGAGTGAACACAAAAATGGCTAATAAGAAAGGCTCCAAAAAATTTAGAAGTAAAAAGAGTGTTAAGAAGAATCTGCACACAGAAGGAGAAAATAAGTTATCAGATGTTTTTGGTGGATCAAACAATGAACATGTAAGTTCCTGCGAGATTGATGGGAATGAATCCACGTGCATGGATTTTGTTATAATTCCTGATTGGTCTAGTGAAGAAGAAATAGAGGTTTACCTAGGAGGAAGTCTCATTTGTGCTCTAAACAAGATAAAAAGTTTGAAGGAGGAGAATGAAGAACAAAAGTTGCATGCACAAGAAGAGATTGATAAGCTAAACAAGAATCTTGAAGAATCTAATCAATTGGTGATCAGCTTGAAAACATAGGTGAAAGAAGCAAAGAGGATAAAAGATGTATTTAACTCCAAACTACATTCTAAATCAGATGAGTGCATAAAGTTAGAAGCAAAAATAGCAGTCTTGAGAAAAGAAAACAAAGAAAAGAAAATGAAAGCACTAAAGGAAATAGAGAGACTAACTAAAAACCTTGAAGAATCTGATCAAATGTTAGTTAGTTTGAAGATTGAGGTGGAAGAAGCTAAAAGGACAAAAGATGCAGTTAAATTAGAACTACAATCTAAATCATATGAATGTGAGAAGTTGGAAGCTGAAATAGTTGCTCTGAGAAGAGATTTTGAAAAATCCAAGGAGCATATTGATAAAGGCTTGAAGTTGAAGGGTGGCTCTAAGATACTTGATCAATTGGTTAGATAAAAAAAACCATCAAAACCTAAAGAGAAGTTTGGCCTTGGGTTTGAGAAAGAAATGAGTTCCTCTACCAATACTTCTACAAACTTATATGACAGATTTAGAGTAGAAGAAAGTAGTTGCACAAAGAAAGAGGAAGCCTGCACAAGTTTCTCTAGAGAAAGTACCTATGGAAGTGGAAAATTAGATAAAGGCACTGCTAAGGTGAAGACAACAAAAGAAGAAATGAATCCCGCTGCTAATAAGAAGAAGGTTGAAGAAGAAAAGAGACTTGTTGCAGACAAGAGGAAGAACAACCATTCAGTTCCTGGTTATCAAAAGAAGGTGATCGCAACATATAAGAAAGTGGAGAAATCAATCCCTGGAATTTTGAAAAAGAAGTAGCATATTAAGGGAGTTGACACAAAAATGGTTACAAGGATGAGATACATGAAGAAGCAAAGAAAAAGAAGACGACCTCATCCTACTCAGAGAAATGCTATGACCAGGTACTCATCATGTTTTCATGGTTATTGTTATAGTTGTGATCAGTTTGGTCATAGGGCTAGAGTATGTAGAGCTGCACCTAAAAGGAGCACAAAATATGTAAATAGAAATTATCTTTCTCCTATTGTAGATATGAGTACAATGTGCTACAATTGTAAAAACTTTGGTCACATAGCAAAGAATTATAGATTAAATCATGTAAGACCAATATCACGTTATGATAAGAAGAAGAATGTGTCCCCCAAAGTGAACAAAGGCTCACATATTTATGAGAGGAAGGCTGACAAGACAGAGAAGAAGAACAAGACAGTGTGGAGAGTGAAAGGTCATCAAGAGGCACCAAAAGTGGGTGCTTCTACCTTACATCACTAATTTGTAGTGATAGGGCAGGAATCCATGGGGAGCATAATTGGTACCTCATTCATCCTTGGAAATGATGAAGGAGATCATGTCAGAAATTGATATCAACAATTGGTATTAGACCACCATAAATTGGTTCAAAAAAGTGTAGTTGGTACAGAGCCCAAAAGGAAGAAAATGCTTGAGTATGTTGAGAAGAAAATGGAGCAAGATCTAAGGGGGAGCTACTATAGGTATCAAAGCGATGTGTGTAGTCTAGGATATCAATTGACCAATAAATAGCATAAAGTGAACACATTCACAATTGGTATCAGAATGATAATTGATATCAGGGCATGATATCACCAATTGGTATCTAGAATATGATTCAATTGGTACTGAGCATGAATCAAAATATCTACAATTGGTATCTGACCTAATCAAATTAGATCATGTAATTGCACTCCAATTGGCATCAGATATTGTTAATTGGTATAGGGCAGTTGGAGCGTATGGTTTTTCCATTGCAATAAAAAGGTTGAATTCAACAATTGGCATGAGAGAAAAAAAAAATTATTTAGTTGGTATCATTCAAAAGGGGAGCTAAGTCCCTTTTCCATTGCTAAGAAGAAGTGGATGTTGTAGTAGTATGGTGACCTGAGACAAAAAGAAGAGGAGAAAGTTATGACCCTTTTCCATTGATGTCAAAGGGGGAGAAAGTATGCAAATGCTCAAGTGTCTGAGAAAGGGGGAGAAATTTGAGCAAAGGAGAAGGGATGTCAAAGGAGGAGAATTGAGAGCTCAGATGCTATCCATCATTGGTATCAAACCTTTGGTAGGTTGAGCATTTAGGTTTTGCCATCAATGACAAAGGGGGAGATTGTTGGCATATTGTTGTCATTGATGTCCAAAGGGAAATCTTGCAAGGAAAAGTGTTGGCATGATGGAAGAGGATATGGAGTGAAATGGAGTTTCTCATGCAAGTGAAGATGATGGAATTAATGGAAAGTGCCATTGATTTCAAGGAAAGATAAGGTTTGTAGTGAATATGGATGCATGGGTATGGGTTGTTGCAATGTTGTCCTACATTGAATCTAGTTTTGGAAGTATGTGGATTGGTTGTTGGTGAAAAAGAGAAAGTTGCTCAATATGTTGCATAGTTGACAAAATGATGTCATCTCTTTGCAATAGTTGCTTCCAAGTATATGATGACAAATTAGGTACCAAATTCGATATGGGTTTTTTAAGAGCATTCTAGTGATGTGCTCTGCAAGTTGAGAAAGTGAAGGATGTGCCCAGGAATGAATTATTTCCGCCTTCAAGTGTTTTAGGGTTTATCTCTTAAAACCTAATAGGTTTATAGTCATGGCGTCATGAACAAAAATTATATTTTTTTGTTGACTATGTATCGATGATTATAGGTCACATAAGTTACAACTTATGTCTATGAAGTCATGGGTATGACTGGCCCCTTTGCCCTGTGTTTACTGGCTTGACAAATATTTAGCAACCATAATATTTCTTAAGTCGCTAGATTCCAAGTTTTTCTAACCTATTTTGTGGGGTTCTAGAGTTTTGTAACCTCCCAACTTAACAGCTTAGCTAATAGAGTGATAAGGAAGAAGGTTCTCTCTGTTTTCGGAAAGTCATGAGTTTTCACAATTTCATAACCTCTGACAAGAGGTTCTTAAGTTCAAATTTTTAGTGACATAGTGATAATTCGAATAAAATAATGGCACATGGCAATGACCTATCTAGTGGACCCCGCATAGTCAAGCCAACAACAAATCAAAGATTCATGGGCGTAACAAGTTTCTTCTAATTCTTCGTTGACTAGTTGTAGCAGATTGTATGTAGTTTAAGTTACTACTTAAGCCTTTGAAATTATTTGGGGAACCGACCCCTTCACCTTGCATTTACTGACTAAGCAAATATTCAATGCGTTTAATATTTCCTATCATGCGCATATTTGTCTTCACTTGATCAATGGTGGTGGTCAAGCCTAGGAGATCGGACAATGCTCCCATACCCTGTTGATATTTTAGTGGGGCCGATCAAGACTCGTGGGGTTAGCGGGGAATGACGGTGATCAAATGTTGAAGATCAACAGTGCTCACAACATGCATGGTGGGACCTACAAAGGCAAAAAACGTAGTTAGTGGAATGTGGTCACTAGCAATGAATGATTGCATCAAGGCCATGAGTAATGGTGTATGATCAATGGTTGCGATTAAGAATATCCAATGATGCTTGTCAATTTCGTCGATCTTTTGGAGGATCCTAGCTAAGTCCTGTGGGGTCAGTGGAGAGTGTTGGAGATTAATCCACGATGGATGGATTTTGACCATCGATGAAGATGGTGGGACCTGACAAAGAAAGAAGAATAGGTTGACGATGGAGTGTTGTGATGTGTGTCAACAGGTGGCAAAGAGAGATTTCTCGACAAACCAACTCACATTGTTGTTATGAGTTGTGTGGTGATGATGTGGATGAAAAATGGAAACAACCCACAAACCTTGCAAGGTTTGTGTGGGCCCATTGTCTAAGCTCGCGAGGTGTGTGGGTTTTGGACATGTGTCTTGGTGGACCACACATATGGCAAAGCGATGTATGAAGGAGATTGACGACACAAATTGTTTGGCAATTGACCCAACGGTGATTATCAGTCAGTGGAAATCGACAGTGCATGATTAAAGGTAATTGATCTAAGGGAAAGGTTTTTAAAGATATGACATTGAATGTGAGCCAATTGATCGTGGTGCAAAGAAAGAGATCGATGGCCTAAATTCAAAGATAAAGATCTACAACAGCTATGGTAGTGTGAACACGGGTTTCGACTGGTAACCGACGCAATAGAAAGAATTAATTGGTCCAACTACACCTACAACCAATTTAAAGGAATATTTGAACTTCAAAGTAGTGGCACATCTTGCAAGGGAGATGGTGAGAAGAATCAAATCATACAGTTAGAGGAACTCATTTAATAGATATCTAATTCTAGGGTTTCACAGGTTGCTATTCTTAGCAAATTCTCTATATCCAAATTTAATGTTGTGAGGATTGATGTAGAGGTTGTGTAATGAAGGTTTCTAGAAACCCTAACAGGTGATTAAGATTAGAATAAGATCTCATTGTCAAGAGAATTCATTTAATGTGTTCTAGGTTTAGGGTTTTATAGGTTGTCTAGTTTTGCAGTTTCAGTGAATCTGTACAGTGTGTGTGGCTCAATGCAAGATATCATGATATCTAGTAAATCCTATCAAATGTCTTAATGATGAGCTGGAAAATGGTGCAAGGCTTAAGATGAACAACAAGCTTGTTGGTGAAGTTAGCAAGTGAGGGAAACCCTAGAAGAAGATTTGAGAAGATTTGAAGGGTGGTGAGAATCTCGAGGAAGAGATTGCAGATTGGTGGAGTTAAGCAAAAAGAGGGCAATATGAGAATTATCAATGGAGTTGCATCTACTATGAGGGTGAGAAGTCTGCAAGTGCACAGAGTGCTGAATATAGTTATGTATTGTTGAGTGTGCAACAGATACAAAGAGGAGTTTGTAGTCGTAGAGTGTAAAAATAGAGTTATGAATATGCAGCTATGACGACAAGAATGAAGAGAGAACAACAGAGAAGACAGAGAATGCACGTGCAAGGAAGTCCTAGACTGTAACACAAAATATCATCTAGGTTTGCATTCAATAGATTGTAGATGTATGTGACATTGCAGAAAGGGAAAGGTGTACAATGTAGCAAGATAGAACAGTGAGTGTTCTAGGGGCAGAGGAGAGTGCATAGCAAAGGGGATGTGTTGCTGAGAGTGCAGCTTCAACAACAAAGTAATGAATGTAATGATGAATTATAGGTTAGGAAGAACCAATCTATGCATATTTGAGCTTTAAGCATTGTAAGAGGTTGTAGCCTCATTTTATTGGGTTGTAGCTTAGGTTAGGGGATTGTAGTCTCCTTGGAGTTGTAGCTCCTAAACCAAGGTGTTGTAGCATCATTGAAGTTGTAGCTTCTAAAATAGGGAGTTGTAGCTCCTAAATCAGGGTGTTGAAGCATCCTTGGGTTGTAGCCCTAAAACATTGTAACAGAGATTTCATTTATGACGCTGGATTTGAGCAGTAGACTCAAGCAACCTTTGTCACTATTTTTTTTTCCATCTTGGGTTTTCCACGTATATCTGGTGTTGTGGGCATGTGTGTGTTGACTGTCTATTTGCATGTTTATGTTTGCATCTTTAGTTTTCAATCTACACATTAAGAGTTTGAGAAAGAAATCTGCACAAAGTATTTGGAGCTAAGAAAGTAATCTGCATAAGGTTTTGAAGGCCAAAGTTTTAAGGGATAGATTTTGGTATCTACTGATTCAACCCCCTCTTAGTAGATCATTGTGTTCCAACATTCTATACATTTTATAAAAATATTTTTTAATCCTTAATTTTCATCTATATTTATTTATTTCGTAGAAATTATTTAAAAATATTTAATTATATGATTATATAGTTTTAAATGAATGAATATAATGATTAAGTAAATAAAATAATTTTATATTCTACTTAATAAAAAACAATTTCACAAAATAATAAAATTAATTTTAAATTTAATAGTTCTTAGTTAAATGAAATAACTTTATATTATAAAGAGTAAAAAACATCCTTAACTAGTATAGATATCTAAAATATGTCTATCTAATATATGTGAGGATCTTCTAAGTAGACGCATTTAAGACTTCTATGGTAGATTTGTTATCTTTTGTGTGTCGCTTTGATCTTTTGTCAATGTGATGAGACACTAAAAGTGTTTGTATTATGAGTAAATTTTACTCCTTTCCATGTCACATGTACTAACACACTTTTCCTCCTTATTATCACAGAGAGATGTGGTTTTGACAAAGTTTTCATTTCTTGCATGATTGGCTAAATGCATACATCTACATTTTGGTTAAGGATAAGTAATGTTTTGCTTTAGTTTTTTGCTTAGACCTTAGTCTTTTTGAAAATTTAGTATCCTTTTTGTATCAAGGTGGTTTTTACTCTTCCTTCATATTGTAAGGATATTTCTAGGTTCTCTTATTTTCTTTTAGTCTCTTATTAGATAATGTTGTAATTATAAAAATTCTCTGTGGAATTTGTTTATTATTTTTTTGGTTGAGGGCCCCAATAATCCATCTCTATTCGTATAAAAAATATATACTTAAAGAGATTTCATTTTCGTATTTGAAATTTACATTTTAATATCTATTTAAACTAATCATGTTCGACATGCTCCAGTTCCAAGGCCTTTGCCATCACTCCCTCTTGATCAACAAGGTGAAAATTTAGTTGAGGTACTCTTGATGCAATAATGATAATCTACCAATGCAAGTATGTTAATGTATGCCAAATTTTGGTGCTTATTGTGGTTTGTTAGGAATGTATATGAAGTTTATAATTTTTTTAGAAGTTTAACATATCATGTTCACCAAAATGAAGCATAGAAAAAGGTGATCCCAAGTCGAATGCAAAGAGCCTAGGATCAAATTTCCTTTTTCTATAGATTCATTAGGATGCAAATCAACAAGGTGATTATATTGACTTTTAACCATGAAGGTGAGTCAATCAAACCGGGTATGATCCTTTTGAGCCTTGGAAATTGATTGGAATTTTTATTTTCCTTGACTAACCTAATTAAAATATGTGCCCTAATCCAAAAATGCAAGATTTTGACAACTGAGAAACTATAAAACAAAATTGCAAGAAAATTTGAGAAAGGTAGACTAAAGTGCACCTATCTTGAAAATTTGGAGCCAATCAGAATAGGAGGAAAAAGCCACCCAAGGGTGTTTGTGTCCTTGTAGAGATATTTCATATATATTTTTTACAGTCCCCTGATGCTAGATCAAATTTTTTTGTTCTCTTCTACAAATTTGTCAGATCCCTGTCAGATAATTTTGTAGGTGAGTTTTTGTGGCCTGTCAAGGTGTAGGGTTTCAATTACAAACAATGGAAAATGAATCTTCAAGCTTCCTTCAATCTCCTTCAAACCTCAAACTTGCACATTCAAAGAGAGAGGAAGGGTTGTGCCATTTAGTGGCTTGCCTTAGTCAAAACCCGTGATTGTTTCCACTTTCGCAATGGCAATGCCAATGACAAAAGGATAAATGATAGGAAGGAATGATGAATCCATAAAGTTCTACAACTCACCACCCTTCAATGTCTTCCTTGAAAGAATAAAGTCATACACATCTCCTCAAGGATTGGATCTTTCTTGCTTGATTTTCCTGAATTTCTTAGACACCTACAAAAGGGTTAGCCTTCACAAACAATGATAGTTGCATAAACATGTATAAACTCACATACAACTTGGCATGATGCTTGGATCTTGAATTGATGCAATAAATCACTGAAAATCTTCCCTTGACTTGCTTGATAATGCTCTTGACAATAAATTTGGCTCTTGATATTCACCTCTTGCTTGTTAGATTTGAAATGATGTAATAACTAGGTATTTATACACAATTATTTTAATTTCCCAAAAATTAAATCCCGATAGCCGACATTTGACATTAGAATTTCAAATCATAAAATGCCACCTCCGACATATTCAAATTTGGAGTGAGCTCAAATAGGGGGACAATGTCGCCATAGGTCATCTTTGTCTCAACCCTATTTTTGAGAAGTTAAGGCGTTGGGGGAAAAGTATTAGATAAATGCATTTGTTTTATGCTTGTAATTTGTCAATATTTGTTAAAATAGGTCATAGAATGCATAATTGAAGAAATTAGGTGTTTAATCAAGTCCAATAATTTAAGGGGGAGCAAAACATAGTGTGAAATTGTCAAGGGTGACAATTTATGACACTACATTTACATTCTCCATTGGTTCAATAAACAAGTACTTTAACACCCAAGCAATCTAAAAATTCCTTGTCATATCCCACTCACACTCCATTTTTTATTTTCCCCTTTTATGCAAGATCCACTTCTTCCTTATCACTTGTTGATGTTGATTTATTCATATTATAAATTTGGATACCCTAGTATCCCCTGGAACATCATCTACAAAATTGTCATCCAAGTCAAATTACTCATTCCAATCTTCCTCTGAATTATTGCCTTGTTTATTAATTTATATGGTATAAATGTTGATGTTTTAACTCCATCTAATAGATTGCAAACTTTGCTTAAATACAAAATTATGTCTCTACATTTTGATGACCTCCCTTCACCACTTTCAGGAAACTTGTTCTTGACTGACATCTCATGAAATAAAAAATGTAAATAAATTTCTGTGTTTAAGAAGGAATCATATAATATAGATCCCTAGATGTCTCCCTACTCAATATCATATATAATAATAAAGTAAAAATGACAAAGAGAAATAATATTATAACACTACAATGAAATGATCACTTACCTTCAGGTTTTTACTAACTTGCTAAATCCTATAGTTGTAACTTTCATATGATCCAAATTGAGATCTAAGAGCTAAACAAAATGTGTAAAATATTAATTAGAGTTCGATTGTATTTCTATCAATCCATATTTGCTGAATTCTACAAGATTTTTAAATGGTATAGTAATAATTTTGAAAATTTTGCATGATTATAAAATGGTGCATATAAATGTTGGGTGAGTTAGACCTTGATAAAAAACATACGTTGTAATGTTTGAGGTGATTATGGCCCTAGGATTAGCATGAAGTTATAATATTATTGGAGAAATAGTTCCTCATATATGGTGAACTTGTAATGGTATTGGAAAATATGTGGGTAAATTAATACTTACCTCCAAAATTCTAGGTGAATAACTATTAGAAAGACATAGTTTACTATGGAATTTTTTTAGATAAATGCCTCAAAAAATAAATAAATGATGGATTGAAATGCATTTGATTGATAATTCATAACATCTAGGTGATTTGGCCCCTCATTGGTTGCAATATATTCACCAAATTCAAATTTTTAGATATGAACTATTCACCAATTGATGGAGATTGACCACTACAAAATAACTTTTTCTTAGTGGTCATTCATTATGAAGTCTTATTGGCGCCTCTATGCTTTTAAATGATACATCATCTTTAGATTCCCATAGTAAATTTCCTCATGAACATCATGAACCATCTATTGGGGACCATACTAAACATGATCATTGTTTTGTCCTTATGTATTTTTACTTATGTGCATAAATATGGGAGCCAAAATATGGTGAAAATTTCATTATTATTTCAAAGAAACTTGCATTCTAGAAAATATAATGTGTACACATTATAGCATACTCACATTATGGTGCATAGACATTTTGTATAGTGTGAATGCATTATAACAAATTATGGTGCATTAGAAGTGAATTTAAGAACCTTTCCAAGATTGGTCATGAGGACCATCATAAGTCTAAGGAATCTAGTACATCCCACATGACAATATTATGTAGCACCCCTCCATTTTTCTCTTTTGTTTGAACAGTGTTCTCCTTTATGTTGTGTTTTCTGCTAGTACATGGTTACTATTTGATCGCTTTCTATAACGCAATATGATGATGCATTTTAATGTGATGGTATTTGATTCCGATGTTATCATTATGACATGCTTTAGATTAGCATTGTGCATATTCGAATTAATATTGTAATAATGCTTTTGATTTAAGTATTGATGTTAGATTCGTTAGTTTTGTAACACTGTATTGGTGAAGGGGGACGGATTGCACCACTCGCTTGCGAGCGCTTTGCGAATTCCGCGATTTCCTCTTCACGATGTGTTTCATTATGAGATATATATGCATGGTCAATATATGCTTTGTTGCAGGTTTACAGGTACAAGACATTGACTCCATGTGGTTCCACAGGTTTGAGCGTGTCCATTGCCCAACAACAACTAATTGGGAGATAGTAGCTAGGTTTTCCGTGTCAAGTCATCACCCTAGGCATAGTGTATCGTTGGTTTTAAGTCGGGTTTGGTTGCTTTAATGTTATTCAGTTTCTCCTTTGCTATTATTTAATGTCAAGTTAAAAAGGTAAATAAATGACATTAAATATTTAAATTGTGTATTAAATTAATCTAGTTTATTATGTTAGAAGATATTATTTAATTAGTTAATTAATTTAGTTTAGTTAATAAAATAATTTAATCTTGGATTAGATTGATTTTATTGATTAATTAAATTAATTGTGTTGAATTGTATTAAGTTATTCATTTTGGAATTAATAGATATTTTGTTTGAAATTGAAAAATTGAAAAGATTAAGTTGGAAAATTAAAAAAAGGTTTTAAATTTCTTTTTTTGAAAATTTTCAATGAAAAAGAAAAGAAAATTGAGATATTTACTGTTTTGACTTTCAAAATTTAGGATGATGGTTGAATAGATATTTTGGGAGATATTTTCTTTTTTGGATGAGGATTTGGATTTTCATAGAGTTTTTTGGGGAGAATGGAAAAACTAAAAAATAGGAGAGGAAAGGGATTTCTAGTTTTTGGGTTTTGGGGATTTTGATTTTGGAGAAGCTTCGTTCGATTGCTTGGAAGGAGTTGGAATCTGTGGAAGAATCAGTGCACCATTTGGGCATCCTCTCAAGCTTTTGGAATCAGGTTCATGCTATTTAAATTAATTTTGATTTTGAAAAATTCATAGCTTGTTATGTTTGCAAAATCATGGTTTGGAAAACTCAAAAAAAGATTATGATGAAAAACCCATGTTAAATCTTGTATCAAATTCCTAAACCTCTGTTTTCAATTGTTTTTCTCAAAAATTAGGTTTGGTTATAAATGTTCATTTTAGAAATTATTTGCAATTTATCCCCCTGTCAAAAAGGGTGGATTTAAAATCCACAGGGATTTCTAGTGAAAGTTTTGTTTTAAAAAAAATTATTATAAAAAAAATAAAATTGAATAAAATTAAAACAAAATAAATTCGTTGTGTGGGGGTCACTGGGGGCTTACCCCACCACACCGCCCATGGGAGGCACAGTGGGGGAGCCGCGCCCAGCGTGTACCCCACCCAGCCGTTGCCACAAGGGACAAGTGTGTGTAAACACAACCGTCGCCCCTATTGGGGTTTCGACTGTGGTTACACACAGTCGGCCCTGTTGGGGGTTCGGCTGTGTGTGAACACAGCCACCCCAACCCTGCAGCATGGCGTGTGGCCTGGGAAAACGTGGGTGTCTTTTTCTATTTCATTTTTTTTTATTTGTAAAAAAAATATATATATAATATTTTATATATTATAATTTATAATATTAAAATATTTATAAATAATATTTTATATTATATTTTATTATATTAAAATATTAATATATATTAATAATAAAATATATATAGTTGGGTATATAAATGTAAAATATACATATTAAAATGGTTGATTAAAATAATGGCATTTTTTTTTATGTAATTGGGGGAAATTTTAAATCAATATGCAATAGTCAAATTATTGATTTTATTTTAAAAATATATATTCGAAAGGTCAAATATTGGATTTAAAAAAATAACATGTTTTAACAGTGTGATTGATGGATTTTAAAATGATTTATTCAGCAAAGGAAAATTAGTTATTTTTAAATGATATGTTTAAATCGAAGAAGTAAATGTTTATTTTATTATTATTTAAAGGCTATTAGGGAATTAAATATATGGTTTAAATTGCATCTTTTGTCTGAGAGAGACGTTATTAGATCAGTTTAATTAAGGCAATAAATTACTGAATGTTAATGAAGGAAGTGGATTTAAGAAATCCAAATATAGATTTAATTCCTGTTGATTACCCTTCTTGAATGTACTTTTCTTCTGTGTTCGCTTTGGGGAATTTGAGTAGAAGGGTTGTTAAGTCTTCCATAAGGGGTTTAATTATTTGGGGTTGTTGTACTATGTTAGTCTACTTTTGAATTGTTTTGGGTAGTGCATATAGATGTATCATGTTGTTTTACCCGAATTTTACGAACGGGGATGGTTGTGCCTCCTTTGAATTAAAAGTGGTTTATGTGGTTTGTGCCTCCTTTGGAGGGAGTGGATTATGTGTTTTGTTGCCTCCAGTGTTTGGAGAGGGTTTTGACCTCTGTTGCCTCCGGTGTTTGGAGAGAGTTTTGACTTTTATTGCCTCTAGTGTTTGGAGTGGGTTTTCATTACATGTTCCTCCTAGAGTTGGAGTGATTGTTTATCTTGTTGGTATGCCCTTTAGCATCCTTGGTGATTGGTTTTGTGTTGGTTTGTTGTCAAGTAGAAGAGTGGCTTCTGTTAGGGGCCAGAGCCCAAAGAGGTAAACTGGGAAACCTTCAGAAGTGGTTTAATCAAGTGATAACTAAATTAATGTACTTAGAAGTTAGGTAGTTTTTCACATTAATTAAGATAATTGAGTCTCGCTCATGGACGCAAGGGCTTGTATAGACTTGGGATGAGACGGGAAGGCTTGTAATGGCAAGGTCATCTATCTTGTCCTTATGAAAGGTAGTTGATTCCACATGAGTGAGTATGGGTGGTGGGATTCGGTAGAGGCCACCAAGGTAACCCATAGTGGGGGCCGGAGCCTAGGAAGATTCCTAGAGGAGACCCCATGTCGAGCTATGTGATGGCACTCTTTCTATGACAACAGTTGGTATTTGGTTTTATGTGTATGGTCTTCTTATCATACTCGATTTGTTTTATTCCAGAAAGCAATGTGACCTATGTCAGTGATGTTGGAGTTGTACTTGTATTATCCTTATGGATGTTTGGTTCATGTGTTTGGTTGTGTCAGTGTGAGTTATCCTGTGTCTAGAGGTTGATGATCTTGTCTAGAATTCCTTGTTACTATCTCCTAGCACGGGGGGTGAGCCTTTGGGTATCACATGGTTGGGTGGAACATGCACCTTAATTCCATTGAGTCATCTTCTTGTTCGTGTGGACGAGATTTCTAGTTGGAGAGCTCGTGGGATCCCGTACCTTCTTACCTTATTCTTTTAAGTTATTATTGTAATTTGATTACCCCTCTTTGTATTGAAGTGGAAGATGTAATTTGTAACCTTGTATATTGGAATTATCTCATTCGGGGAATGAGGGTTGTAATTATATTGTAAAGATTATTATTGGGAACATGTGGTTTTTCTTATGCCCTTGTTGTAATTTTATCATGTATGGAATGTATGAGTATTTAATTTGTTAAGTAATTAAATGTTATATTTTTAATTCATGTTTCTTGATTGGGTTTTAAGTAATCTCAGTCTCGTAACCTTAGAGGTTGTTGGAAATGGATAATGATCTTGCATGTTATTTGTACTTAAAAAAAAAAAAAAATAGTACGTTTGAGTAGTAATTTGCAACTTCCTCTAGGGTTGCGTGGCGGGACATTACATATTACATATAAATTCCTCAAACAACATGATAACGGAGGAAGAGTTTACATGCACACCCCATACATGCAAGCAACAATAGAACAATATGTAGTGATATGGTAGATGAGCTAAGTTCTCCAATAAAAAATATTTTAGAAATATAGGTATATAAATCAAATTGAAGACAAAAGTTGCAAATGTCACATCTTTAGACATACATGTTCTCATGATCATGATTATAACAACAAACATTTAACACATCTCCAAAACAAGGGCATGGAATGCAAGTAACAACATCTAAAAGATTAACTTTAGATACCTCTTTTGCCATTCCATGATGAAATATTATCATTATTTCTTCACATGCACAAGCATATTATCTTAGGTATAGTCCTATTTTGGGGGGTGGAGGGGCATTAAATTCTTGTGACACATAGAGACATCAATACAAATTACATTAACATTCTTGGTTATTATGATATTGCTATCAGGATTCAACCTTTGTGAGCAGTATTGGGATGGGTAACCTCCTAAGACAACCTAGTGCTTCACCTTTGTGAGCATCACCTAGATGCAATGAGTGCTAAGTGGACCATTCATTATCATGAGAGATGGGTTCTTGTGAACCACTACTCATGAAACATGGGTCAATGAGTTTGACTCGAAAACTACACGGTTGAATCTTGATAGTAATATCATAATTTGACACGTTGTGGAAAAAACCTCCTACTTATCAATTCTTGGTTATTTTACATGATTATCGTTGACACATGTAAAATGATTTTCTACGTTGCATACTTTCACTTGATTTTGCCACATATGGGGCAAGGTGTTGATTTTTCTTTTTAGATTCTACATGCTCATCTATACTCTTCTAGGGAGAAAATGGGTGGAGGCATTTCTCACAAATCCTTTCAACAAAATGGTTAACGACACAATTAAGTACTTCTTAGGTATGTATTTTTGCTTAGCTTAATTTCTATATCATGACCAAGATTCATATATGATTTTTCAAATTAAATTCTCTTCTTTATATTTGTGTATAATTTTTATCCACATTTTCTCTTTCTTTAATTTATTTTCACTCCATAATTCACATAATTCAAAGGGACACATTATTTATTGATTCTATTTTTATCTTCTACGTAGTCGCATAGATGACAGGCATATTTGCTTTAGTGAATTAGATTCTTTAGATCAAAATATTGATATCCATTTTATCACAACTCCTTTTTTTTTAAAAAATATTTGGTGCACAAATTGATTGAATACCAAATGAATTAGAAGACTCCACATTTTTCATTCAAATCCCATCTAACTTAGTTCCTGTTAGCATAACTATATTATTACATTGTCTTTGTTTTGTTTACGGGCAGTTGTGGGTAGACCGTTAAACAGTTCTCCACCGTTTTGTTAACTGCTTGCTGCTTGCCTCCCGTATTGTTTCTTTCTGCTTGTATTGCCTAGGCTCCTGCGTAAATCTGGAAAGATAGCTGACAGAAAAGCATAAATATGGTCTGGTATAAGTCAAATAAATGAGACTCCCAACGAGCTGACGATAGAGAGTAGCATCTAGATAGTTGCAAACCTTTCTCCATTGGAGTGGACGCAGGTTTACAATCTGCCATTCTAAACTTTTCCAGGAGTGTCTTGGCAGGAATTGGCTATGCAGCCTACAAGTAAAGGCAAACTGAAAACACACGCAAAATAAGTACTGGACTTACTTTTCCTATTACTGTACTGATCATGTGTCTCTTAACACTTTTTTCTATGTTTCTTCATTTCCAGAGTTCAAATAGAAGAAAAGTAAACAAAATTCAGTACTTGTTTGTAGGACAATGAGCTGGAAAGTGGTCGGTGATTAGTTTTGATATGAAAACCCTGGTCGTAACACGGCAATGGAGCATTAACTGGTTTGGGAAATGTCTCGGCGTGCAGGAATGGAAGAAAAGTAGACAAAATCGAGTACCTCTTTGAAGGACAATGAGCTGGAAAGTGGTCGCTGGTTAGTTTTGATTGGTTGCAGTATGGCGTGATATGAAAGCCCTAAATTATTTCTGCACCTGCCCCTGCCTTGGTCGTAACACGACGATGGAATGAAACGAAAGCAAACCCAAAACACACAAAATGGAGGTAATTTGTGTACCATTGGATTGAGACGTTTTAGACGTTTCACACTATTTTCTCTGTCTCTTCATTTCCCCTGCTCAAATAGAAGAAAAGTAAACTTTGGTATGCATTGTCCTTTTTTATGGCTTTTGAT
The DNA here is from genome assembly GCA_007258455.2 of Sequoia sempervirens. Taxonomy (NCBI): domain Eukaryota; kingdom Viridiplantae; phylum Streptophyta; class Pinopsida; order Cupressales; family Cupressaceae; genus Sequoia; species Sequoia sempervirens. The sequence continues at coordinate 87,691 of VDFB02151235.1, forward strand.
ATCCATTTTTTTGGGGTGTTGAGTTTTGTTATAGCATGCTATCCCTTTTTATTTGCATATAATCTATTTTTATTAGTACACTTGTCTATGTTTTTTTTTTTAAACAATCATTTTCTTATTCAAATTCAATTTTTAGCATATAAGATTAATTTTGAGGTATTTAAGATTGAATTTACAATTTAAATATTTCAATTCAATTATAAGACTTCTACTTTTTCTTACTAGCTATTGTGAGTCAACTTCATACATGTTTGTGTGAATAACTACTTTGTTTTGACATTTAAACACATTCATTTGTATAATTAATTAATATAGATGATCATCTAGAAATGAAGAGAATCAAACAATTACAAGGAGAAATATTTAGAGTACACTTCACTTTTTTCAAAGGGAATAAACTCATCATATGATAGTCCACATATATACCGCTTGTATATTGATGAATGTTGTCTTTAAATCTTACACACTCCCATCTTTACAAGTCATTTAGATGCCAAACATCAAAGACAATGAGATTTGGTAAAATTTATGAGTAGTTCAGATTTACACATCCAAGATCAATTCTACTAAAATTCAATTTGAGCATGATGCTTTTGAGGTGAAACCATCAAGAATTAGGGATTTACATAGAGTTTGAGATAGCAAGCATACCAAAGACATAAAATTCTAGACTATAATGAATTTATTCTATGCATCGTCAATATCATCTTCTCATTATTAGTTTTAGAATTAAGTTCCTCTTTCCCTTGCATTTAGTTTCTAAAAATAGCATTTCAATTGGCACTTATTGCTCTTACTTAAGTCTAGGTTAATTGTGTGCATATTGATTCAATTTATTTAATTAACAAAGAGCTATGTAAAAGTAATTTTCTTCACTTATATTTAAAAGTGATTGGATTTATTTAATTGGCCTAGAGTTATTTAATTATCACTCCTAGCTCTTACTTCAATACACTCACTATTTTATAATGAAACTGGGCATCACGAGTCTAGTTTTTTAAACTCAAGCATTTAAAATTCATATATATGCTACAAATTATGAAATGATGTAAACTAACAATATGTAGATATTTTAGTGTACTTTATGGTTGTACTTTTTAATAAAAAAATAATTCTGTATAGTTTTTAAATTAAAACTATCATTACTAAGTAATTGCTAATTTTTTTGATAAAATGTGTTTTTGATTGGATGTCAATTTATTTGTAACAATTTCATTTTATTTTTGGCAATTTATTTTTATATTGTGAACTTGAAATTTTAATGCAAGGATATAAAGACTAATTTTGATAAATATATATTTTAATAAATGTCTAAAGGCACATCTTTAAAACATGTGCTAACTTGGATAGAACATCAAACGTTTCTAAGAATATTAATAAAACAATAAAACAATAAATATATCAACTCAACAAAGATTTCATCCTCTAATATAGTTAATTTTTTAAATTTATTTATCCAAAAATTATTATTTTTTGGGTACTTGGAATCAACCTTAGCTTTTGGGGATGGTGATCTACATGTTATGAAAATAAATATAAAAATTGATAGTTTCAATTGAAATATAATACAATATATATATATATACTATCCATGTTAAGATTTATAAAAAAGGTATCTTTGGATTTTTTAAAAAAATATTTATATACACAAGTAGAAGTGGGAAGAACACTAAGATTCTTTAAATATTAAAAAAAAACAAATTTACACCAAAGTGATTCCACATATGCATTTACTAGACACTTTTGATTGAAATTCTTTCTGTCTAGATATATTTTTGCTAGAGCATATTTTTGGATAAAAATATATTTTTAATAAAAATACTTAAAGTTGTGCATGTTAAAAATCTATTTAAAAGGGTGACATTGTTTTGAACTTTCATCTGCATCCTGAACCAAAGACAATGTCGACACCATCCCAAAAATTTATAAAATTTATTTACATTTGTTCTCTATTTTCTTGGCCCTAATGTGAATAACTAATCTTGGAGAATTATTTTAATGAGCCCCTCACAATACCTTGGCCAAAAATTGAATTGTGTTTAATATCCAATTCATGCACTTGAATTCATGTCCTTGGTTCCCTATGTTATTGTTTTATGGCCCCTTATGCCTTGCTAGAGCTCAAAATGGCTCCTCTATGTCATATTAGGGTCCATTGTATTTGTGTTCTCGATATGAGGCTTTTACTAAGCTCAATTTTCATGTTCATGGTAACTTGTAAAAATCCTAAGTCCTTATTTGGTATCTACTAGTTTTTATAGTGTTCTTGTATCCCTTTTTAGTCGTACAATTTAATATTCTATTCATTTGGTGATTTTTTTGGTCGATAGAAAGCTTTAAACTAAAATATTATCAACAATTGGCTTGGAAAAAAGTTATCTTTGCAACAAGTAGTGGGTCTTGATCTGATTGTCTCTCCACTCTCTCTTGGAACTTATCACCCCCATCAAGGTCCATTCTAGTAATACCTAATGTGACAATTTTATTTGTAATTTGGTGGCAATCTTAGGTGGAGGTGTCAAGCTCCAATTTATAGAGGTGTGTGTGTTGTTGGTTAGTGAGTTAGAAGGTGTGAGTTGGTGTTATGCTAAGACTATGCATAGAGGCAACATGTGGCCAAATATTATAGGCCAACCACAAACACATAAATGAGATGAAACAAATTTTAATGTTGTGATTTACAAGGATTGGTTTTGTAATAGGTTAATAATATAGATGTGAAATGTGGAGGGTGTTTCCATTCTTTAAAGTCAAAGTTCTAGTTGGTGGGGAATTAGATGATTGACTCTAGCCTATCATTTACTTGTACATGCATTTCTATGAAGACCTTTGTAGTGCCCTATAATCAAAGTGAGTTCTTTTATCATTTTCATGACTATTGGAATGTTTATAAATGATTTCTCAAGAAATAGATGACATGACATCCCTAAAAGATGCCTTATGACCTCTACAAATATTTTCTTTCACAAAAAGGAACCTATAGCAATTTTCCTTGCCTATTCAAATCTATGCTTAATTTATTGATGTAATACATGAGGGTTGAGTATAGGAGATATACTATTATCATGTGTATTTTTAAGCTAATGTAGAGACCATGAGAGATACAAATGTAATTTCATTTATTTTAATTAGGGGTTGGGTGGATTTTTTCCTCTATATGTACTTGGTTTCCTCTCTTAGCTAATTCTAGAGTGTTAACTCTTGTAGTTCAACATATATTTTCTTACACTTTCATATGTTTCAAGTCAAAAAAATATATTGGAATGGAAAAACCATTTCAAGGCTTGAGTTCCTCCATAATTGTCTAGAAATAATTAGGGGATAAGTATGTGTCCTTGAGGCTCCATTTGATAGCCTAACTATTATACATGATTAGTTAGTCCTTGATGAGAATTGTAAAACTATTTCAAAGCTTTTGAGTAAATCTTTTTTCAATGCAACATATGGGATGCTTTTCAATTATAGACAATTCAAGTATACCTATCTACAAAAGTAAATATGATTGATCTAAATTTATGCATTTAGATGATTATATAACTAGTCTTATGATATTCCAAGTGCATGCATAGTTCTCCATACATAGAATTACACATGTTTTTGTAATTGAGTCCTTAAATTTCACTCTATTACCCATGTGATAAAGGCACCAATCTATGGAGACTAACCCTTTCACCACAATTTAAAATATATTTAAATATGATTACTTCTACATTTATTTAGTATTAGTTTCAAGCCCTACCAATATTCGTAATCCAAATTTGTAACTTTGTAAAACCCTATTCAATATTATGGTTGATTTATCTTCAAATAAATATGTATGCTCTAAGAGTTCTAGCTTTTTTAGTCATGTTATACAAAGTTGTGTTAAATCCTAAGAGAAAATTTGACTACTAAACTTCCAGAATAGATTTATGTATTTTGGATTTGAATTGCACATGATCTAGGAAAGTTCAAGGGTAATCATTTGGAGTGATACAAAAAAAAAATCACATCTTTTGGTGGATTTGTAAATCTATTATTTTTATCTTCTCAATAGATGTATGCATGTTTATTTCATAATAATCAGTATAATGCAAGCTCAATGATAAAATATTGGGTTTGACTTATACACTAGGTGTAGTTAATAAAGATCCAAATGTGTTATTTTTATTTCTTTATGTCCTACTAAAAAATATCCAAGAATATCCTTTGAGGTCTTAGAAAATATTAAAAAAAAAAAAGATCCATGCTTTATTAGCAATTGGTCATTTACCTACTCTAGTCCAATCTCTTTCCTCTTTGTCTAAGTTGACATAGATCTATTGGCTTGGATATTAAGTGTTTATTGTTGAACATCTAGAATAAGTATTCTATGAAACCATAATAAAATCCATCTAAACATTATTACAATTCTAACAAAATCAACAAGAGAGAACATAGAAACAAATCAATTCAACCACACACATGAACACTAGGATTTTTACGTGGAAAACCCAAGGGAAAAAAACAACGGTGAGAGTTAACTCACAATATATTATATTCGAATACAAGATATTGTAGGGCTCATTGCCAAGACTCACTATCCTTAAAAGTCTTAGTGCCTAGATATAAAAGATGGCTAACCACCAAGATACAAAGATAGTGGCTCACTACCAAAAGATTGAACTGATAGAATACACCTTCAATGTGCAGGGTTCAGTTCCAATGAAGCTCAAAATATGAAGTACTACCTCACACAATAGTCACTTAACAAATCTACTTTGATGCACAACTGATAAAACATTTAGGATCGGATCCACTTTCACCTAATTAGATGAAAACAAAAATAATCAAAAATCTCTTTGTTGGCACCATATATGATTTAAATTTTTTATCCATGTAGTGAATTATACCAAGTTGGCTAACATCCATAAAGCATAACTAGTCTCCATAGTGAATCTCATACGTTAGGTCGGCCAAGACTAGAACATAATGCACAGAATCTCCAAAACAACAAAAAATCCTCAAAGCAAACACCTTTCAGATATGAGAACACATCAATTTCTCATCATACTATCATCATAGAGACTACCAACAAAACCACATCATAAGAATGTTCACCTTAAGAAAATGTGGAGTTTCCCACATAGATATGCCAAGAAAGGAACAATAGTAAGATACAGAGTTGAACTCTATCAGAAATAACTTTTTTCTCACAACCCAAAACATCTCAAGATCTAGGATATAGCTATTTGAATGAGTCACGATAACATGGTTAAGAGATTAGATTCATATCAGATCTTGCGGTGAATTCTGGACTCAAATACCAATGCACTGGTTCATCGCAAAAGAAAATTACCGATAGAGAACAACTTATGGTAAACCACTTAGTAGAATTCTCATATAGTTGTCACCATGTTGACATCGATGAAAACATAGGAACAACCAACACAAACCATCCATACTTCATGCTCATATTGCAAGGCTCCATAATTCCAACAATCTCCCCCTTTGGCATTGATGGCAACATGCATGACAAAAACATTTTTCAATCTATGGCAATTGAATACTCCCCCTATCAAAATTGTTCTTCACAAAAATGTTTTTCCTCTACCAACCTCTATCTATCCCCCTTTGACATCAATGGAAAAGGATGGGGTCCGGTATATATGTATATATGCATCAAAATGTAACCAAAATGATATGAACACAAAATCTAGTCAACCTAAAGAAGAAGAACCTTTGAGACTTTCCAGGATGACCTTCCATGATGCTTTGCCTTCTTCCCATGAACCTTTCGCACTTATAAGAGTCTTGTGTAATAGCTCAAGCTTAGTTAAGGACTCTATATCATTTGCTAAAGTATTGGGACTAAGATTAATCTCGAATAATTCACCAATACTGTTAAGAGCACTAGAAACATGAATGTGCCTAAGTTTAATCATGTCTTTGAGTGCCACAAACTTCTTAATAACTTCTTTTCTTTGATCCTGCAGAGAAAAGAATTTGTCTTGAAGCTACACAATGTAGGACCACCTCTAATTATCTATATCTTTTGTCAATCTGTATGTATTTCCTTGAGTGCTCATCCAAGATTCTCTTTTCCTTATCTCAACTCTTCTGTTCAGTGTACTGCCAGACCAATTTTGGTAAAAAGAAATCAGTTCCCATGCCTCTTATTCACAAACTTGTACACTCTCCAATTCCTTCATCACTTGATTATGTGCATATGCACATTTTTCCTCGACATCTTCCAAATTTTCTTTAGCAGAACTGATTCCAGCATACACTTCAAGTCTAGAGATGTAGACCTTCAAAGAATTAATCATGCTTCTGAGATTCTCCACAATAGAAATAGATGAATCAAAATTAGCACTAGGAATAACCTTCTACAATTCTTCCAAAGCTCCTTGAATGTTTATTCTTTCATGCTCATGTTGAGCTCTCTCAAACTCACTTCCTTCTGCAACTTCTTGTTTAACAACACTCTTTCTTTCTTCCCTGTTCTGGTTGCGCTACTAGAGGTACCTTCTACATTGATATTCTTAGGGATTTCCAAAATAATTTTTGCATAATAATCAATTTCATCCTTAACACTTTATAATCTAACTCAGATATCCATACCAACCTTGATTCAACTGCTTCCATGTGACAAAAATTTGTAGACACTAGGAAATTAATACTTCCAGAGTAACTTTCAATAACACTTACTGGAATCCTAGACCTTCTAGACATCTTCATCTGAAATGTTCCAAAGAATGCAACAAGGGTAGTCTCTTACAGTGCATCCAAATTACCAATATTTATCATGAAGTTCTTGATTTGATGGGAAATAGGCTCTATATTTGACCATTATATTCTTCCTATCACCGGTAATTCTCTCAAAAAGTAAAAGAGTAAATAGAAAACTAAATTTCCACACTGGAATGTATTCTTCTTACTCTTCTTTATTTTCTTTAAATTCTTCAAAATATGTATTCAAAGTAATTCACATAGATCATAATCCATTCCTCTTTTAACCATATCAACAACAATATGTACATCAACAATAGAAACTATGAGGTCATTGCTAGGCAGGAAAACTTTGTGACCAATGACCATAGCATCATACCTAATTACTAGATCCACAATTGATCTCAAATCAATCTCTTTCCTTTCAAAATTTGCACCAGTTACCTCAATTATTTCTTGCTCATCCACAACCTTCTATTTGGGAATTGGTTTGGAGGAACACAAACCAGTTACATCTCTGATTGCTTCTTTGGTAATCAAATATGCTTCATCAATCCACAAAGATCCATCATGAATTTTGCTCAAAACTATTCGAATATAATTCCTCTCAAACTCAAAAAAAGGGACTTTCCTCCAAACATTTTCCAACTTCTTCTCAAATAACACTTTGTAGACATCATGATTCTCTTCCAATTCACTCTTCCATAGAATGCTCAACTAAACTAGTGACACTTCTTCTATCTTACCGTAAACAAATGCATAGATATGTTATGTGGGCAACATTCTAGGAGGGATGTGAGAGAATGCACCAAAAAACTCTTCTGACACAGTCGTTAAATATCTTCTCAAATTAACTTGCACTCTATCTGCACTATTCACAACCTTTGAATTATCCATAACAATAAAAATGAAAGATTGTGCAAACAAGATCACCTCTATAAATGCCAACAAGAAATGTATAGATATCCTACTTCTGGAGCTCACTTCGAATCCACTTGATCTCTCCTTCAAACCTTGAAACTCTAAATTTCTGTTTAAACATCTTTTGCATGCTTCTCTAAAAATATAAGCCTCTTGAATTACCTGAATTTATTTCTTTCATTTTGAATGATTTTGTAATAAATATTGCAACCTGTAGGTAGATTACCTTGAAAATTGTGTGTGCCTCCATTCTTTCAAATTTTGCAAACTTCATTCTTAACACATGCGACTGAGAAATTCCTTAAATTCATTACCACATTAAATATACTTCTATCATGATGTGACATAAGTATCGATGAGGGGGTTTATTAGATTTTCTAATAATTGCTCCCCCTTAGCCATTGCTAGGCTCAAAAATTGACAGGCATATCTACATCGGAGGTTGGCACATATAAGACTGGTGATTCTGATTCAACTTGCATGAATTATCCTTCCTTTCTACAAATCTTTTTCATCTCTTTTCTTGATTCTTCTAGATCAATGATTTGAGTATGCTTCTTCACCGGATAATTGTTTCTTCTTCTTCTGTAGTTATTAACAGGGTGTTTTGGATTGATGCACTTACAACAAACAACATTCTTCCTTCCATTCTTTCTTTTATTCAACTTATTTTCACACAGACTAGCTTTATGTCCAACTGTCTTACACTTAAGACATTAGTCAGAGAATGATAAAGAATCATTCATTTTACTTTTGTAGTCCTTTGCCTTATGACCAAATTTCTTGCAAGAATAACAAACACCATTGAAAGACAAATACCTTTTTAACATCAGGTTGTTTGATAGGATTTCTTCCGGAATTGCTTCTTAGATCCTTGATTCGTCCATCTTTGCACTGAGTCTTCTTACCAACAGATTGCTACGCTTTAGAACTTTGACCTTCTTCAAACTCTAAACCACTATTATCCATTGCTGCTCTCTAAGGAGTAATCAACTCATCAAGCATTACCGAGCTTACCTTAAATTTGTCTTCAAAACTTCTTTCCTTTTCCAGATCAGATATCAAGATTTTTGCTTCTTGCTCAAGCTTTGTACATTCATCCATCTTTCTTTGAATTTCAATTTCTTGACATTCTTCAATTCTTTTCTTTTTATCCAATTGTCGTAGCAAGCTGGAGAAAATTTCATCTACCTTAACTAATAAATCACGTGCCTCAACACTTTTGGTTTGTGTGAATGGTGATCCTAGACTGCACAAACACATAATTAGTTCCATATGCAAGTTAGAAGCAACATTCCCCATGAAATTCATTCGAGATATCAAGAACAAGAAATAAATGAAGAACATGAATAAAAACTATCAAATCTCGCTCAAAATAAACAAACACTCAATGCCATGAGGGAATTGGTGTCATTTTGATGTGGAAAATGGCCCTTTCCCAATCCCTTGCAAGCTTGATGATGATTGATGAAAATCCTTGATGAATTTTGCAATAACCTAGCTATAAAACTATAAAAATTAAAGAAAATGGATGAACAATGGATGAGAAAACTCAAAATCTCAAGATAATGACTTTGCATAAGTTGTGGATCCTCAATCCAAATGAGAGCCTTCTATTTATAGAAAAGAAAGATGGAGGATGAGGCAAAATGGATGAATGTGGGATCAAACACCAACCAATAGCATAAAACCACTTGTCAACATGTGAATGGACAAAGGTGGAGCACATTTTGGTGAATGTGCACATTAATGCAATTAGGTGGAAATTCAAAAATGGAGAAGTGACAAGTTGGAGGGAGATGAAAGATGAAATAAATGCCACTTGGCTCAAGAAAAGGATATGTAAGAGGCCTTTAATGCCTTGTTGGAAGGACAAGTCCTTTTGGAGGGATTTTCAAATTTGAGGAATATTCCATCCTTTGATGCCTTTTTGAATGAAAATAGAGATTTAATAAATCAATTAAAATGATTTTCATGAGCAAGTTGCAAAAGCTAGAAGATTTGATGGATTAGGATTAGCATTAATAAAGATTTGATTAATTAAAAAGAAGATTAGTTGATTTGACCATTTGATTTAGATTTTAGGATTTAAATAAATCAAAGTTGAGAGGAATATGAATTTTAGACTTAATTAAATAAAGTTTAATTTATTTAATTAAAGAGGATGATGTTAGATTAAATCAAATAAAGACTAATTTATTTAATTTAAGGAAGGTGACTTTAGAGATTAATTAAATAAAATGAATTATTTAATTAAAAGAGGGACTATAGGATTAATTAAACAAAATGATTTATTTAATTAATAGACGAGAATGACTTAATCAGATAAACTTCATTTATTTAATTAAGAAATGAAGTATGATGAATTTAATCAAACAAGGGATATTTAATTAAATGATTAGTAAAGGATATGATTTAGGATGAAATAGTGTTAGTAAAATCAAGATCAGGTGTATAAGATCAATTGGTATATTTTGCGTGTCTACATTTTTCCCCTCTTTGAAGCAACGTACCTGATGTGTTGGTTCAAAGAATAACCTTGTTGCGATCAAAATTTAATTTTTTTAATTTTTTCAAATGCCCCATTGCTGCCCCAGTGAACGAATTATAATGGTATACTGCCCCCTCGAGAGATCAGATGAAAATTTGGATTTTTGGGTGAACTCGTGAAAAAAGAGGACAAGTTGCCTGATGGGTCTAGAAAGGCTCCAGGATGCCAAAAACATGCAAAAACGTGAAAAAAATTCAAAATGACCCTCGGTTGGGCGAAAACGAGATTGGGGATCCAAAACCCTAGGTTGACGGCTAAACAGGATTAAAAACCCTAGTTTTCATGCTTAAATAGTCCTCAAGGGGCCACTTCCAATTCGTTTGCACATTCAACCTTTAGATATTTCCTACTTTTGAGCTCCAACCTTCGTTTGAGATGGTGCAATGAGTGCTTCCATGACAAGTTTCAGAGCAAGTGCGAGTGTACCATCGACTACCAGGTGCAGGACCACCGGTATGTGACCCTACCCCACCTTGTTTTTTCACTTTTTATGTGCATTAAATAGGGTCAAAAGTCAAACTGAGTCAAGCAGCATTATTTGGCGCCGTTGAAAACTTATTATCGGCATCGCGCGACCTTAAAGCGCACCGCTTTTGAGTTTGGCGACGTGATGTCGCAATTTAGCAATTAGAGTTTAAACTTCAAACTATGCCACATATGCAAATAGTGTCGCAGCGATCCAATTAGGAATTTAGGTTTTTTAGGAAAACTGATGCGCGGTCAAGTTGCGACACCACAACAGAGTTTGGAACTTTGAGGTTTCTAGTGGTGAAGTTTGGAGCTTTCAAACAATGACGCCATTGCAAACAATGACACATTTGCTATTTTGGTTGCGAAAGATTCAAACGGGATCCTGATCTTTTACGAAACTTGATGTTGTGGCTTTACTGATGCAGGAGGATGCAGAGACTTTACATTCATGCAAGCACCGGTCCTTGATTTTAAGTTGGTTGACTGGATTGCATGAGCTGCTCCAGGAGCACCTTAGAGCGATTGGGCTTTGGTATGTTGCATATGAACGTCCCATCAGGGCACACTTGGGCATGATGACAACACTGGCAAAGCGATGGCACAATGAGACATCATCGTTTCACTTGCCCACAGGGGAGGCAACAGTTACGCTGGAGGATGTCTAGTGCATTCTTTGTTTGCCCATCCATGGAGAGTGGGTCATTTATGACATGGATGCCAGGACAAATGCTTGTTATGAGGTTATGGATCTTGATGAAATTATCTTCACTGAGGGAAAGATTGAGCTAGAGTGGTACATAAGCTCAGTGTTGCCATTTTGATTGATCATGGCAGCAATTATCTCAGGCCTTGTGGCACCAAATCGGCGTGACCAATACTTCAATTCAAGATGGGGTCCTGTTTGGGAGCAGATGTTTTTTCGGAGAGAGTGCTTTGTGTGGGGGCCAGTGATGTTGGCCTCCCTCTACCATGATTTACATGAGTTTGTCTACTGCGACAACAAGGCTATCAGAGTAGGAGTGACACTTCTCCACATCTGGGCCTAGGAGCACATTACAGTGCTCTGCCCATGAGTTACACCAGTTGACATGGAGCCAGATGACCCAACAGTCTGGCAATATAGAGGTGGTTTGACCTTCACACATACAAGAGCAGCCAACATCCCTCACTAGAGGAGGGTGATTGATGAGATGACAATTTTCACATGAAGGTCGTGGTTTGGTATGCCGCTTGGTATGATGACGCTCAATAGTTATTATTTGTGAGGCATGATAGACTTATGTCGGGCAGGGAGCACACCATGATTGAGTGTTACCTATTGGATCAGGTGGCTAGGTAGTTCAGAGATGTGCAAGACCACCCTGATGACCAGTATGTGGCCATATTTGCTCATACTATGAGGGAGACTACATGGGGTCGGTTGATCCCTCCAGATGAGGCAGTGACCTTGTTCAGGCAGCTTGTGGCCAGGCCATGGCCATATGATCAGGGGCAGGTGGACCCAAGGACCACACAGGCATATCATGATTGGTTTCATCCTCCCATCAGATTGACAGTGCCAGGAGCAACATTACCATGCTGGAGACCTCAAAGCCAGACAATAGGACAGGGGCGGGGGCGGGGAGGTAGAGGAGACGAGGATGGAGATGGAGATGGAGGTAGAGGAGGAGGTGGACCACCTCCACACTAGCCGCACCAGTATCATGATCAGAGGGGGCCAAGAGATCAGGGGCACGATCACCAGCAAAGGGATGGGGACAAGTAGGAAAGAGATGGGGATCTGTAGAGAGATGTCCTGAGGGACCACCACCACCAGCCACCAACACCGTCACCACCCCAGCCTAACCAGAGGGATGCACTCATTCAACAGTTGTAGGCACAAGTTGCTACCTTGATAGCTGAGAGAATTAGGCCCGCGTAGAGCAGGATCAGGCCATACAAGATGGGCTATAGAGCTACAGGCAACGCAAAAGATGGCTCGATGAAAACAATTTGAGAGTATGGTTGCATCCTCCTTCAAGAGCACAACTTCCATGTGGGTGTACTGTGATGCCATTAGAGAGGGCAAGTACTATCGGGTGCATTATTATCAGGTAGTGCCTCAAGTGGCACGAGTTCTAGAATTTTCATAGCAGACTAGATACAGGCCTCCAGAGGGTCACAAGGAGAGGCTGGTTGGCAAGGGGAGCAGCCAATAGGGCTAACTCATATTTTGATCAGAGACACCATTATTTTTGTGATCCATAGGCTCATTTTCGATAGCCCCATGGGCGATTGTATACTTTGATACATACACATATCTGATCGTGATTCTTTGTACCATGACAGTTTCATTATTTTGATGATATATGATATGAGAAGATTTGATCCAATGTATGATGATGTGTTTATTCTATTTATGCATGATGGATGGATGTATTTAAATTTCTATATGTGATGACATGATGTGACTCTATTTTATGCAATGCAATGCAATGTACGATTCTATATTATGCGATGATGTATGATTATTCTCATGGATGGATGGATGGATGCATTTCCTTTTTAGTATCTTTCTATGCACTTTTTATGATGATATGGATGTAAATGTTTATGATATGCAAATGGTTTAAAATTCTTAGACTAACAGATCTATATTATGCACCTAATGAATGATGATTATGAGATGTATGAGATGTTCTTTTTTCTTTTTCAATATTTTTTTCCAATATGTATGGATGACATGATGATGCACATGATATGATATGATGATGTAAATGGATAATATGATGATGCTTATATGATGATGTATATATGGATGATATGATTATGCCTATGTGATGATACTTTTATGTTCATGCAATGGATGCAAATGTATGGTTTATGAGATGCTTAGAATAACCAATCTATATTATGCAATGATGAAATGCAATGCATATGAGATGATCAATGTTTTCTATATGATATGATATGATACGTAGTATGCTGACGGTTTTTGGATGTAGGATGGATGCATTAGCGATGATGATTAACTGTCATAGTACCATGTTAGTGCAGAGAGAAGACAAAAGAAATAAGAGAATCCAACAAGCCAAATTATTAGAGATGATGATGATGATTTGCTTATCAGGATTTGGGATTTTAAAAGGGCTACTTACCTTATGTTTGATAATACACATAGGTACGATGCATCAAGGTACAAAGAACCAGGATGGTGTTGTACTTAGTGTGATGGAATTTGACTCGACAATCAGATAGGAGTTCTCCTATTCACACCTAACATACATAACCTTATTCAAAATGTAGTTCAAATATTCCAAACATCTCAGACCAAAACATAGAAAGGAAATCCTTCCTATGTGGTCAACAAGACACCTAAAACACCCTCCCTACAAACCAAACAAAGCACACATGATGAAGTTATATTACAAGAACATCCAACAAGCACAACAAATTAAAAGATAATGATCATTGCCCCATTCCTTTTCTCTAAATCCCTTTGTTTGGACATCATCAAGAGGTTATTGGAATGAGAAAAATAAGATAAATAAAAAGACACAGATCAATTAAACAAACAAGCTAATGTTCTTCAATGCCGCTAGCCAAGACTAAACTACGGTGATGCCTGATGTTGATGTCCATTGTAGGAAGGATGCATCCTAGGACATGATGTTATTAGATGATTTGGGATTGACTGGATGATAGACTATTGATACCAAGAGTTGACCAACTTGTTTACTTACTAACCTAGACTTGAGACCTCAATGTTTAAGTTTTCACTTTGGACCTACTAGGCTTGTTTCTGACTGTTTTACCAAAGGTTGGGGATGACGATTGATTTATTATGAGTGATGTTTATTGCGAGTGAAAGTGAGATGGGATAGATGGATTTTTTCAAATATTTGGATGTTTTTTATGTTTTTGAAATGTTTTGAGGCTATTTTTTGGTATTTTCAAGATCGTTTTACAAATGTTTTGATTTTCAAATTTTCCAATGTTTTTGGGTTTTCTAAGATTTTGACCAAGAGACTAACCTAAAGACCTATCCTAGGGGCCTTAGGGGCTGATAAACAGATTAGCCTTTCCTACAATATACATGCAAAGACCACATAGTTCAACTGACATAGACTCGATTATTGATGAGATATGAACAAGTGGATTGCCAGTTTATTATGATGAACTCCTAAAGGACTAACCTAAGTGTCTCAGGGGAAGATCAATGATCAACCTTACCTACATTCAAAGCTTAGAGACCCATAGTTTGACAAGACAACTCTATTTTTGAATTTTTGACTGACCTTTTGACTTGATTTTGGATTTTGATATATTTTGAATATTTTAAGTTTTTTGATTTTATGATTTTTTTTTATTTTTGATTTTTTGATGTTTTTTGGATTTTCTAATTTTAGGAAGACTTCAAGAATATACACAAATCTGATCCAAGGAGAACATACCCCCAGTGTGATGCAATAGACTACTTCGATACATGCAAGACAAACTGACCTTAAGAATGAGCTGAGTAGTACTAGGAGGGATCATGATGCGAACACAGGACCAATCTATGATGCAGACATGGATGGGTGATGGATGGAGATATGGAATGCGATGGATGTGTGATGGATGAATGATGCAGAACAAGTCATGGAGATCCTAGTGGATGGAAGGTGCTTATTTACACAGGATGCTTGTTTGCTAGGTTTTCACCAAGGTACTTGCCCAAAGCACCACTGAAGTGGTTTTCACTAGAGGACGATTTTTTTCTTTATTGTTTTTAATCCTTTTTCTAATTTTTTTTTTTTTTTGTTGTCACCAAGATGCCTATTTTCCAATTTTTCATCAGGGTGACTATTTTTTTAGGACATTTTCTCATTTTTTTGTATTTTTTGGTTTAACACCCTACAAGATTAGGCATAATTTTTTTTGAGATGGGAGTTGTTCATGAGCTCCTGCAAAGGTTCCTCTTTGGGTGTTGATAACTAATATGCCCCTGACTTGTAGCTTGTTGTGATGACGAAGGGTCCCAACCAATTGGGTTCAAACTTTCCCTTGCTATCCAGATTAGGATCATTCTTCTGATTTTCCTTTAGTACAAACTCTCCTATCTGAAATGTCTGACTCCTGATCTTCTTGTTGTAGCTTCTCTTAAGTCGGTTTTGGTAGACTTGCAAATGGTTTAAGGCATCCATACGCTGCTCATCTAGTAGTTCTAGCTCATTCAGTCGTGATACCTAGTATTCTTCATCTGTGATGATATTTTGCACTGATATTCTCAGGGATGGGAGCTTGATCTCAATGGGGAGTATGGTTTTTGATCCATAGACCAAGGAGAATGAGGTAGCACCTATTGGTGTGTGGATGCTTGTTCGGTAGGGCCATAGGGTGGGATTCAGCTGCAAGTGCCAGTCACGACCAATGTCATTGACTATTTTCTTGAGGATTTTCAATATGGTTTTATTGGTAGCCTCAGCCTGTCCATTGCCTTGGGGATAGTACGAAGTGGAAAAGCAATGTTGGATTTTTAATTTTTGGCATAAGTCGTGAACATCCTAGTTTTTGAAAGGTGTCCCGTTATCTAAGATAATGGCTTGAGGGACATCGTAGCAGTCTACTAGGTAGTTTAGGATGAACTTTGATATTTTATTTCCAGTGATATACATCATGTGGATGGCTTCTACCCACTTCATGAAGTACTTGGTGGAAGTAATGATAAACTTATGGCCACTAGATGAGGTGGGGGTGATTTTTCCAATGAGATCGAGCCCCCACTATGAAAAGGGCCAAGGTGTGATAATCGAGTGGAGCTCTTGAGCTAGTGCATGAATGAGATCCTCATGTTGCTGGCACTGCAAACACCTTTAGATGTAATCATGAGCTTCCCTTTCCATGGTAGGTCAATAGTACCCCATCCTCAGTAATTTCTTAGCCAAGTTCATACCACTCGAATGTGAACCACAAATGTCATTGTGTACCTTGGTTAAAGTAGTCAAAGCTTCCTCAGCATTTAGGCAACGTAAAAGGGTTCATTCAATGCTTCTATAGTATAGGGTATCTCCTAGGATGACAATACAGGATGATTTTTTGACAAAGGCTCTTTCAAGATTTGAGGTTATATCTACAAGGAGGACTCCTATTCTTAAGTAGGTGTATACATCATGGTACTAGGGATCACCAGGATGAATGATTTCACACACAAATTCAAACCCTGGTACCTCGAATGCTGGTATGAGAAGCTTCTCTATGAGGAATTCTTGCTTTGGGATATTGCGTGGGATATTGAGGAGTGATCCAATTGTAGCCATTGCATCTGCTGCTCTATTATTTGCTCTAGGTATTTGCTCAAATGTGACATCAATGAAGCACTATTTGATGCATTCAACCAATTTCTTGTAGGGAGTCAACTTGTTGTCCTTTGTTTGATACTCATCATTTACCTAGTTGATTATGAGTTGTGAGTCTTCATATACCTTGAGTGCCATTATCTTCCACTACATTGCAATCCTTAGCCCTATGACAAGAGCCTCATATTCTGTGATGTTATTTGTGCACGGGAATGACAACTTGTATGATTTAGGTATGCAATCCCCTTGTGGAGTGATGAAGAAGATTCCCGCTCTTGACCCGTGTTGTGTGTAAGATCCATCAAAGTACATTTTCCAGTGATCTACTACACTTAGATTGAAGATTGATTCATCGGGGAACTCTGACACAAGGGGATTCTCTGAGTATATTGGTGCTTCCGCTAGCTAATCTGCAATTGCTTCTCCTTTAATGGCCTTGTGTTCCACATACTCAATGTCATGCTTTGTCAAGATCATAACCCACTTAGTTATCCTTCCTATAAGAGTTGCTTTAGAAAGCAGGTACTTAAGGGGGCCTATCTTTGCAATGAGCTTTATCTGATGTGCTAGCATGTAATGTTTGAATTTTTGTGCTGTGAACACAACTGCTAGGTAAGCTTTCTTAGTAGGTCTGTAGTTCAACTTGTGCCCCACCATGGTTCGACTGATGTAATAGATGGCTCTCTCTTTCCCATTTTATCATGTTGTACTAGGAGAGTGCCAAGGGATGTTTCTATTACTAATATTTATAGGATCAAAGGTTTTCCTGGGATTGGTGGCATGAGAACCAACGGTGTAAGTAAGTACTCCTTGATCTTATTGAAGGCCTGATCACATTTTTCATCCCACCTATATGCTACCCCCTTGTGGAGTAGATGAGAATATGGAATAGCCTTGTCTGCTAGTTGTGCTATGAATTGATAGATGGATTGGAGTCTTCCTTGTAGACCTCTTAGTTGTTTCAATGTCCTTGGTGCCTCCATTTTGAGGATTGCTTTGACTTTAGCGGGATCCACCTCGATTCCTCTCATGGATACAATGTACCCTAAGAGCTTGCTTGATTGTACCCCGAAGACACACTTTTTTGGGTTTAGTCGGACCTTATACTTTTCTAGTCTGTCAAAAATGGAGCCTAATGCTACTATGTGATCCCAAAATTTCTTTGACTTGGCCAATATATCATCCACATAATCCTCCATAACTTTATGAATCATATCATGAAAGATTAGTGTCATGGCCCTTTGATATGTTGCTCCTATTTTCTTCATCCCAAATGGCATCATATTCCAATAATATGTCCGCCATGGACAAGTGAACACCGTTTTGTGTTGGTCTTCTCTAGCTATCATGATCTAGTTGTATCCTGAGAATCTATCCATTAGCAATAACATCTCATGTCCTATCACCATATCCACAATCATGTCAATGTTTGGGAGCGGGAAATCATCCTTGGGACATGATTTGTTCAAAAATTTGAAATTCGTCCATATGTGGATTCCCCCAGTGGGCTTTGAAATAGGTACAAGATTTGAGACCCACTCTAGATAATCTATTAGTCGTATGAATCCTGTATCTAGGAGCTTTTGCAATTCCATCTTGACCAGTAATGCTAGTTGGGGATGCATCTTCCTTAGCTTTTGTCTCACTGGCTTTGCCTCAGGATATATAGCTAGGTGGTGAACCACAACTTCTGGATCAAGCCTAGGCATGTCGACATAGGTCCATGCAAAGTTTTTCTTTCTTTCTCTTAAGAAAGCAGCCAAGAATTCTTGTTCTTCTATCAAGAGAGATTCTACATAGACTGTTATATGTGACGTTTCCTCTATTCCCAAGTTGAGAAAATTGCATGTCTCTACTAGAACTACTGACTTCTCCTGATGAATAGCACTGAGGGGAATATTGAATCCTTCATCCTCTAGCACTTTAGAGAGGTTTTCACCATTGGATGTGTCCTTTATTTTTACTGTTTTTGGGTCAACGAGTGCCACAGTGTGGTTTTCACTCAAAGACCTAAAGATTATTCTTATATTTTCACTTTTGCGATTGAAGGATTCAATCGTTTCTCCGTAATAGGCATGTGTGTCTAGTATGATGTCGAACCCAACTTTGTGATCTCCACATGGTATAGTATCTCGTAATCCCATGAATTCGTAGAGTGCCTCATCATTTTTGAATGTGTCCAAAATTGGTGGTCCTCATTGGTCGTAATCGATGAGTTGGGGATAGACTAAGTTTATCTCATGGGTTTGATTGGTTGACTCAAAAGATAGGGTACTAATCATGAAGAGGGAGGAATCCTCGAATAGCATGGGCAAGCCAGTTATAGGATCCTCCTCATCACTACTGCATATGTTGGTTATGTCAAAGGTAATGTTATCTATGACTCGACCTGTGGATACTAGTAATCGAAGGGTAGATGCTGATAGCTGAGGGAGAGTTTTGACTATCTTAACCAGGGTACCTCTGCCAACTATGGTCACCTTCAGAGGGGTACATCCAAGGCCAAGATTTCTCATATGCTTTTCTTGGATGATAGGTACTAGAATACCATTGTCATTTTTCCCCAATTTCTTGTTTCTGTTATAGCCCATACCAAGCATCATTTGAAGCCCTTTGCTACTTTCATCTAGGGGAAGATTAGGCACGGGCCTTTCATCTCAGTACAACAAGCTTGGTATGTTTGTTTCATCTACTATCTCCTAAATTAGATCTCCCCAACACCTGAATCTAGAAGCGTTTTCTCTAAAGGTTTGGGATGATTTTAGCTGGTTGGGGTTTCCCATGAGATCTAGGAGATTTAGGTAACTCTCCTATGATGAAACCACTTTTCTTCATTTTATAATCCCCACACCCATTGTCTTGGATAATGACCTTGATTTTGGATATATCAGGAATGGCGGGTGTCTTCATCTCAGAAGTAGAGGCCAAGGTAGTTGATTCTATATATGGAGTTATAGGGCCTTCATCGTTCTTTGGGACTTGGGGTATTTTATAGTATTTTGCTTCTAGGTTCTTGCAGTAGGCAAAGGGTTCGGGATCATTGTGGACCATCACCTCTTGATTTTGATATGAGAATTTGACGCACTGATGGAAGGTTGATGCGATAGCTTGCATCCCATGGATCCATGGATGCCCTAGGAGAATGTCAAAAGGCAAATCAAGGTCAAGAACGTGGCTTGTGGTTTCCATAATGGTTGGCCCTACTTGAATAGGGAGTTGAATAGTGCCTTGAGACACTCTTTCCTGATCATCATACACTCTAATTGTGATGCCCTTACCCTTTTCAATGGCATCCTCTAAGAATCCTAGATTCTTTATTAGTTTGAGGGAACACTAGATATTTAGACCTGCACCCCCATCCACCAAGACCCTTTTGGCTTTGTTTTTATGAACCAGGACCTCAAGGTGGAGTGTACAATTGTGAGATGGTTGGGCAGGAAAGTCCTAATCCGAGAATGTTAGGAGACTTGGGGTGGTGATATTTCTGACCATAGCTTGGAACTGGTCAGCATCAAGATCCGCAGAGATGACAGATGAAGCTAATGCTTCCTCTAGGATTTTTCTATGTGTGGGTGATATCTTCAGCAACTCCATGATGGAGATTTGAGCAAGGGTTCTTTTCAGTTGGTCTAGAACATTATAGCCATTAGGAATGGATTTTGGATTTGAGGTGGATGCTCTAGGTGGTTGTGATGACCCAACAATGGTGACTTTGCCACCGTGTGTGGTGACTCCACAATCAACTTTGGCTCCCTTGATATTAATAACTATGACCCATTCGTATAGGGATGCAACAACATGATCGTACACATGGTTTACATTGGAATACTTGTTCTTTCTAGGGTTGTTCCCTTTGTTATGATCCGACATTGGATTTGTGTATATTTTTAGGTCTTGATTTCCTGCGGGTTGTTCCACATTTATGATCTTGTCATTGATGAGGTCTTGGATTAGATTTTTCAACCTCATGCAACTGGTTGTTGTGTGCCCTTTGATTTTATGAAAATCACAAAGGTGATTTTCATTGTACCATGGTGGTTTCACTTGGGGCTCTTGATAGTTCTCACAGGTGGGCATTTTGATGAGATTCTCGTTTACCAGTTTCTTCATGACAAATTCAATTGATTCCCCAAGGGTTGTGTACTTTTTCTTGGGGGATATTTGTTTTGCGGGGGTGGTCCCCCTTGATTATTCAGGTTGTTGACTTGATTATTCGGTGGTTGTTGTGATACCACATTAGCTTGGGTGTTGTTTTGATTCTTGTTTTGTGGTTGTTGGTATGTTTGCGTGTTTTGTTTCCGAGCACTGATTATGACCTTGTCATCCACCACACCATCCTTAGTGACGTTCCTTTTTTTCGCCCACATGCGAGGTTTTTCATTAGAGCTAGTGGATGGGCGGTTGTCTTTATTTTTTGGATATGTGGCCATCCCCCCTTGTGCAATAAGGGCTCGTTCAATGTTGAGCACCTTGGGGATCAAATGATTGTATGTGGTGATACATTGCATCTTAAGGTGGAATGACAAGGTTTTCTCAAAATTAGCAATGATGGTGCAAATTTCTTGTTCCTCTGGCATGGCCCACTTGCTCCTATTGGCCTTGGATCATCATCATTGCAAGAAGGAAGCAAATTTTTCTCCCTTTGCTTGTTTAAGAGCTAATAGTTCCTCTAGACTAACATTCATGCCAATGTTGAATGTGTAATTTTTTATGAATGCATCTACAATCTCTTGGAATTTTTTGATTCCCGTAGGAAGGCGAGAGAACCATTCCATGGTAGGAACAACCAAACTTCTAGGGAATAGCCGCATCAGATATGTATCATCATATGCAACCTCCATGTAATGTACTTGGAATTCCTTGATGTGATCTTAAGGGTTTCCCGTCTAATGGTATTTGTTGAATTTAGGGATTTCAAACCCCTTTGGGAATGGTAGCATTGCAAGGCTCTTGTTGAATGGATAGGGGCACAAGTTGCTTGGTGTTTTCGTTGTTTTCCCTAATTGAAGATCGAGCACTTGATGCGAGAGCAACTTGATTTGGATTAGCAGATTTGTTCGACTGATGGGTGGAGTGTTGGTTGTGTTGGTGGGAGTTTGTTGCAAGCTCTGTTGTGCGATCAAGGTTTGCTAATATGCCTGCATTTGCTATTGTGTCAACAATGCTTGTTTTTGGTCTTGCTACTATTGTGCCAACAACGCTTATTGTTGGTCTTGCTATTGTTGTGCCAACATTGCTTGTTGTTGGTTTCTTAATTGGGTAGCTTCTTGTTGCTCTTGGTACTGTTGTAGGGCTTGTTGATATGCTTGTTGCTGTGCTACTTGTTGTTGTGCCTGGCATTGAGCTTGCGCCTGAGCTTGTTGGGAAATTTGTGCAACGTGGGAAGCTTGTGCAACTTGAGTTGCTTGTTGTTGTTGTAACAAAGCTTGAGCTTGTGCAACCTGTTGTGCTTGTTGTGCGATTTTTTTGTTTTGCACTTGTTGAGCTTGGAACTATTGAAATGCCTTTTGGTAGGCTTGTTGAGCTACTTGCAACGTGATGTTGTATTGGTTAACCACATTTGGTCTTGGTGGCGGCGGTGGCATATTTGGAATGGTGTGTGTTGTTGTGATGAGAGGTGTCGTTGTGTTGATGATAGGGATTTGTGTGGTGGATGGTGCGATTGATATGCTTGGTCCTTGAGAGACTACGTTTATGGATGGTGTGATGATTGCTTGGGTGGTTTGGATGGTTGCCACCTGTTGTTGCGATATCGATTGCATGATTGTGAGATTTGGTATGATGTTTTGATTTATGATTGAGGGGTTGTTTTGACCTTGTTGATTGATGGGTGGTAAATGGGGTTGCCCTAAACTGATGGGAGATGTGGATGTCAATGGAAAAGATGGAAGTGGTGGAAAAATGGGTGGTGTATTCCCTTGAGGAAATGACGATGATGAGGGGTCAAATATTCCCCCTTGTCCAAATATCCCACCTTCTCCTTGTGAAGTCATAGGGAGAGAGATTTGTGTGTTGAGAGGATATGCTGGTGTTGCATGAAAAGAAGATGGGTCATTGGAATCATGAAAGGTGAGTGGAACATATGGGTGTAGTGGATTCAATGGTATAGATTGACCCAATATGGTATTTGCATCCAAATCTTGGTTGTTCACAAGGGGATGTGTTTGAAGAGAATGAAGTAATGAGCTTCCCTTATTAACAATAGGTTTGTTGGCAACACAAGGGTAGACAACTGAGAGGGGGGGTGAATCAGCTATCATAGAATTTCAACCTTATTAAACTTATTAACCTTATTCTTAGATTTGATTAATAACAATGAAAGCATGAATCATCAACACATCATAAACACACATAACACCAAGATTTTTATGTGGAAACCCTGTTAGGGGAAAAACCACAGTGGAGGTCAGTCCACAAGATTATACCTTGTTAAAAGTATAGGAAGAATAAATGGGGAGTGCACATGCATTCAAGCACACTACCTAGAGCTCACTGCTCAAATATAAAGGAAGACACACTGTCTTACAGAAACATTCAGATTATAACCATCCAGATTGTGAACTGAGAAAGTAGCATCTGCTAATGCCTGATTACAGTTCTGATTAAGCACATGAACACTTCTTTACTCTTCTTTACTCTTCTTCACTCTTCTTCACACTTTTCTCTTCCTTCGAATGATTTGAACATTATTCACATATCTCGCACACCACACATATATCCAAATGAAGAAACAATCACTTATATATATCCGCAACAAGGAATTACATCGCTACATGTTGGCTTCAAAAAAATAATAAAATGAATACAAACTATCGGCCCAAAACAATAAATATTTATCAATGTGAATCCACCAAGGTTGGCCACAACATAGTGAAGACCCAAAATGAAATACTCAAACACGAAAACACTTCAACACCCTGTCGGCCAAGAACATGAAAAACATGAATACACAAGAGAAAATTTCCAATCGCGAGCACAACAATCAACACAGACGTGTAGAAAAAATAGATCATGATATAGAAACATCCATAAACATCATGAATCACCAGAGAAGCATCTGCAACAACTGAACTTACTAGAATCACATTATCTTCATTCAGGAACACAAATTGAAGCAACATAAAAACTGTCAAAGTAGAAATCTTCATAACTCGATCAAATCTTCATGTGGATCTTTGAAACTCAACATGAATAAAATAGATATACTCTACAAGAAACCCTTTAATCCACAACCTCTGATCATTAATGTACTAGGCTCACCAATAGACAAAACTTCACTTCACCACTTACAACCTGCAACTCATTTCATTACAATTTTCTCAATATCCTCGACATATAAAACTTCTAGTATATTCAAGCTAATAGTGTTTAGATCAATGACAACCACATATCAGCAACACAACCATGACATCCAACAATCTCCCCCTTTGGCATTGATGGAAACATATGATGTGAAAAATACCATCAATGCAACTAACTCTTAGCACTTACTCCCCCTTAGGTTTTGACTCTTCTCTTGACTTCTTCTCCCCAGACAACTCATAGTTTTTCACATGACTCTTCCACCCCTTTGACATCAATTTCAAAGAGCTCCTTACTCCACACAAAATCTGAACCACATATTTGAACATCTGACTACTCCCCCTGAGTAGTAGCCATCAATCTGTATCAAGACATGACTATGAAACTCAAGGATTGATGCAAAGAAATGCATCTTAGTTCTGATTAGGAGGGGTATGTTGGGACCTCCAAAATTTGGCTAAATTTTGAGGGCCCATGTAATTTTTTTCCTAATGCACTTAGAAGTATCTTGTAGAATAGGCCTAAATGGCCCAGTTTAAGAGCCTATAATTTTGTACCCCTTGATTATCATGAATGATCAATTTGGGGAAATGTTGAACACCTATTGGGGATGCCATATTTCCATTTGTAGCTTCCCATTATCTAACTTAATAAATTTTTAATGCCCTTTTTTGAAGGTACAAAAGTTTGCTTGTTGTTTGCAACTATTTAAAATTTATGGGCAGACCATATTTGAACTGTTACAATTTCACACCAGTTGAATGTCAAGCCACACCAATATTTTTCCATGATTCTATACTCCTTAATGAAGCCCATTGTTAGCTGGCATAGCCCTGTGAATCCATTTGTCAAGTTTCCCAGCTTGATTCCATTTGCAAAAGTTCAGATTTGCAAACTAAACTGTGTAAATCTACAGAAAGTCGCCTCACATTTGAATTTTTATTTTGTGACATGATGACCCACATGTTAAGATGAATGTTCTTTGTGATTCTCTATATGTTTATCTACCACTTTTCTAGTTTATAGCCCCCTAGCTCCTCATTTGCTATTTTTTCAAAGCCCATTCCAAATGGACCTTTTTAGGGTTTCAGAATCAACATTTCCAGAAAAGTCTAAGGAAACTTTGAGGATTGGTATTTTTCACCTCAGGCATCATAATAAACATCCATTTGATGCTTTGGATTCTCTGTATAACATTTTACCAGAGTGCCAGTTTTCAGGGCTTAGGGAGGTGATTTGGCTAGTTTTTGAAGCTGATTCTAAAGGCTACTTAGGTGGTTTTAATCAGAATCTGGGGATGTCAAAAGTCAATTCTAAAGGACAACTTGCTCAGTTTTCTAAATCCAGAATGTGTCCAGTTGAGGTTTAAGGTTATTTTCAATGGTTAGTTGTCTAGAAATGATTTTTTTTTTAGCTGGGCCCATGAGGGGACCCGACATGTGACATAATTTGAGGCTTGTATTATTCAGGTTTCCTAATTGTTTGGATGCAATGTTCATATCCATAACCTTTGTTATCATCCTTCGTGTTTTCTCCATGAGCATACATCAAATGTTTTATTGCAAAGGGGTTTGGGAACTCTTGTGTAAATACAATTAGTAGTTGTACACCTTTGAAGGAAAATAGATAGGCACACTGCTAAACATGTGAAATATTCAAGCAAAATGTGGATATCCATTAGTACCAAATGGATTGAGTATTTCTGTTATATATTGTATGTGTAAGTACCTTGATCAATGTGTATGCAAATGTATGAACATTTGACATATAGAAAATGTGGAAGCTATTCAGGGTATTAGGGCCTACTGGATATAAAAATCTCTTCTCAAATGAAGAAGAAATAAGGAAATTGGGGGTCCAAGGATTCATTGCTGAGATTTAGAAATTATTACCAAATAGAATAAAATAGGCAAATGAATTAAAAGAGGATTTATATAGAGCACGGGAGATATCTAAAGGAGATTGATAGACCTGGGTGAATTTCAATTTAGCCTAGATTTGGTGGATAAAAACTCATCAAATTCCTTATGTTTGCTTAGCAGTTTGAAGTAAAGGCAGACAAATATCCCAAGCAGGAGAAAATAATTAAAGGTTGCTCCAAGTGAATGAGTTTGAAGCATGGCAAAAACTCAAAGAGGGATCTGAAGATCACGTTAGCACAACTTGTAAAGGGCATATGGACTAGCTTAAAGAATACTCAAATAAATATGGCTTCATGGAATGCCATGAACTATAAATGCACACAACAGTTTTGTTAACAAATCTTTGGAAACTTTCAAGCAAAGCAAATAAACTAGAAGGAGCTTGATGGAGGGGTGGCCATCACCAACAACATACACAAACAATGGATGTGGCAATAAGTCCTCATAAACCTTTCAATGAGATACAATGAATAGAGACATGTGCCTAGTTCTGTACATAATGGTTGCATTGAAAATGGCTTTAGAAACCTTTAAGTAAATGCAGAATGGCTAGGGTGTTGGCCATAGAGGAAGATGGGTGTAGTTTGGAGCCACCATGCTAGAGAAGGAATAGATAGCCATTAAAGTGAAGGAAATTCCAAAAGGTTGTGCAAAGAAGTCTGGAATTCCATTTGAAGAGGAGGAGTCACCAAGAGTTGCAAAGGATGCAGATCCAAATTAGGGAATTCTTTGTTGTTCTTGCCCATCTCTAATTTATTTTTTGTTTCCATGTTGGATTAGCGATGCGAGAAGTTTCTTTTTCCCCATTGGGCATCGTTGATGGAAATTTGTATTCCCAAATACATTAGAGATTGGTGATGAAATTAAGTTGCATTGATTATCGGGTATCGCTAATTGATATTTGTTTCTTCAAATATATTAGTGATTGGCGAGGACAAAGTTTCTTTGATTTTCATCGGGCATCATGAATAATTATCACCTCTTCCATAATGTGTGTGTGATAAGCGATGGTAAATGTTGGAGTAAAGAAAGTGGTGGGCCCATGGCTTATTTTAATATTATCATTTGATAATATTATAAAGAGGGTAAAAGGCCAAATGTAAAATACACGGGAAATGTTTTCTTTGCAGCTGGAGAAATTTTAATTATTACCTTCACCATTTAAATATAAATATTTAAATATGAAGGTAAGTTAAAATAAAAAACACAGGTGAAAGATGGGCCCAAGTAAATTAACATCACCCATCCTTAATAAGCTTTTTGTTTTGCATATTAAATTGGCGATGTACGAGTGGTGGGACTGTTAGCATGTAACTAAAATCTTCCCAATAAAGTTAGAAAAACTTTATTTGTTGGGCATTGAAAAAATGTATTTCATGGAGGTTGAAGACTGCAAGGAAAAGCAAAAGGTGAATTGAACTGATAAAAGGGAGATTTTCATCTTTACAGTAAAGAGTGAAAATATTTCACAAAAGAATTTTTATTCTTTTATCAACAAATATTTTCTACAACAAACAGAAGTGGAATAATGTTTTTTTCCAAGGAAGAATATTTTTTTGTTATAGGTAAATGATGAAGTGAGAATGCAGAGGCAGGATTGAAGAGTATTCAACAAGCAAAGGAGTTGTAGATCAACTAATCAGAATATGCCATGTGTCTTCTTCTGATAAAAATTTAGGGTTTTATTTTTCCTCACGTGTTCTTCCTACTCCATTGTTGACAAAGGCTATTTTTTTTTTAACACAGAGAACACTGTAGTGTGAATACAAAGCATTTTAGAGTTAAGTTTTAGGATTTGTGTCTATGAATATTTATGTAACTTTGATTAAAATACTGGAAAAATAATGTTGAATGTTTCAAGTTTGAGACTATTTTACTCTCCTATGTACTGATTTACAGATTATGAATGATACAATCAAGGTTGTCTTATTTGTCTCTATCAATTTCAAATAGATGTGTGGCTCTATTCTTGTTTATTAATTCAAAGAATTAATGTAGGTGCTTGAATATGGCTGTAAGTTTGTATTGAATTGAGTGCTAGGATGCTAGTAAGAAGTAAAGGTTAAGACACAATGTTGAAATGTTGTAATGCAACATTTTAGAGCTTTATATGTTGTTAGGTGAAAATTGTTATCAGATTATGTATGTGTTTGAGTTGAATCTTCCAAGGATGAGGCACTGATCTAAGTGTGCTATTCATGTTACATTTGTTGGTTAATACAATAGCTGATCATCTTTTAAATCAAATATCAATCTCAGTTTGTTTTTGTAAGGAGTTTAATGAGTTACGTTTCTTATGTTTAAATTAGGCATTACTATAGAGGTCATCCAAGCCTTTATAGTATTTTGTCTATTAAGAATCTAAAGGAGAAGTATCTATTTACAATGTATTTGGTACTTTAGCACACAAGTATCTATAAATATACTGTTGGGATCACCCTCCCAGGTTTAACAGAGCATGTAGTGTAGGGTAGAAAGGGGTATTTCATTCACTCTCTCTTTCATTGGTCATATCAACCCATTGAGTCTGAATATGAGAGAGTGGCTACTCTTTAGGACTCATTGCATCTGTTTATTTGGGAACCAACAGGGTAATCACCCGTAACTTCCCTCTGAGATACTCAAAAGTATCCTTAGGAAACGGTTTGGTAAAGATTTCTGCAATTTTCTCCTTAGTAGGCACATACTCCAATCTAACTTCATTTTCACTCACCTTCTCTCTCAAAAAGTAAAACTTGATAGATATATGCTTGGTCTTTGAATGCAACATCAGATTCTTAGAAATATTAATTGTACTTGAATTATCACAGAATATAGCAATAGGCTCATCATACATAACTCTAATATCTTTCAACATCTGCTTCATCCACAATACTTGAGTACAATTTCTAGTAGCAACAATGTATTATGCCTCTACAGTAGACAAACAAATAACATTCTACTTTTTACTTAACCATGAAATCAACTTCTTTCCCAAGAAAAATGCACCACCACTAGCACTCTTTCTGTCATCCACATCTCTTGCCCAATCAGCATCAGTAAAGGCACTCAAAGTAAGATCATCATCTTTAGGATACCATAGGACAAAATCAATTGTCCCCTTCAAGTATCTAAAAATTCTCTTCACAGTAGTGTTATGCCTTGCATAACCACCCCATTTTATTCTGGAACAAAATGGGTCCCCCTTTTTTTTCTTTGTTTTCATCGCCTTTTGTTGCTTGATTGGGTCTTAGGAGTTCTTTTGTTTTCCTCCTAAGTCTGTCTGTTGTTTTGTTGGAGTCGGGTCCGGGGCTGAATCTGAACATTGAAGTCTATCAACGTTTCTCATTCGGGTTCCATCCCGACCCCGACTCTGCCTTTCCCTTTATTTCTTCTTTGGTTGGTCGTTTTCCTCTCCGTTTTGTGTCCCGTTTGTTAGGAGTTTCCTCTCTTCCTTGGGTCTTTTGTTTTGTTCTGGCGGACATGGGATCAGGACTCACATTGAACTTGGGAATGCCTTCCAAGTTTTGTTTCTGTTCCTTTCCCGGTTCTAATTCTGCCTCTTTTTTTCCTTTGGCATTTTTCGTGTTGCTCTGGCAGACACAGAACCGGAACTGGAACCGAACCCTAAAACTTTTTAAAGTTTCAGGTTTGGGTTCCGTTCCAGTCCCAGTTCTGCCGAACTATCTCATTGTTTTTCCTTTTTGTTCCACTCGTTATGTCACGGGATGTTTCCCTTCCCTTCCCCTTTTCTTTTTTCGTCCATTTTGTTAGTTCTTCAGATGTTGTCAAAGACGGAATCAGGGCAGAATCTGAACTTGAAACTTGTAAAAGTTTCAGTGTCATATTTGGTTCTACCCCCACCCCCGTTGTGTTTCACCTGGGATCTATTTTTACTCTGACCCCGCCTGTGTTCGCTTCCGTCTATCCCTTGCATTTGGTCCCTTTTGCGGACGTGGAGCCAGAATGTGTGCTGGACTTGGAAGTGATGGTTATCTTCATGTCTGGTTCCTGTCCCAACTCTGGTCCTGGTTCCATCTTGGTTCCGGTTTTTCCGGTCTTGTGTCTTTGTTTGGCCTTTTTCTTTCTTTTTCGCCGTGGGGTGTTTGCTTCCCTTCTTTCCTTTTGTCTTGTTTCTTTTTTCGTGGTTTCTTGGTATGTTGTCGGAGGCAGGAACATGATGGAATCCTAACTTGAAACTTGCCAATGTTTCAGTGTCAGATTTGGTTCCGCTCTCGCCCCTGTTGTGGATTGCCCGGGGTCAGTTTTTGTTCCTGCCCCACTTGCGTTTTGTTTTCCATGTGTTTGTTTGCTCTTTTGCGGGGCCGGGTTTGGGTAGGATTTGGGATAGGATTTGTTATCAACTTCCCTTTCCTCATTTGGTTCTGACTCCACCCCCTCCGTGCTCCGATCCTGGTTTTGTTTTCTTTTTTGTTCCCGTCCCGCCTATTTTAAACGATGGGTACTTTTTTGGTTCGGATTTGGTTCCGCCTCCGCTAGAGTTGAGTTTTTTTTTGAAAATTGAGGGCACGATGAAAAATGATGTATTTTATATGCTTTTGAGGACTAATGGGGATATTGTTGTGCAGGATTAAATCATACACCTGATGATATCTCTTAATGAAGTCTGTTAGAAGGCATACCTCAGTCCCATTCAGCATAAAATTCCTCTAAGGAGAGAGTCGGCAAGACCTTCCAGATGTCTTTCCGACTAGCAGTGGTTCTATTCATTTTGGAATTCCCTGGCTGGCTAGACAGTTTTAATCGTCATGGGTTTTCATATGTCTTACCGACATGCTAAAGTCTCGCCGACCGGTTGCACACAAAGTTAGCGTCGCCGAGAAATTTGCGTACGTTGAAAGGTCTCACCAACGGGGTGAGGTCTCAGCGAAAGGAGATATCGTTGCTATGAGGTCTCGGCGACTAAGTAGTGTCTCACCGACAGGTTGTGCCTTTGGGAAGAAAGGTGCATTCACCGCGAAGTCTAGCCGAATGGTTGTTGGTCTCAGTGAAAGGTTATACCTTCGGCATGATGTCTGGATGACGAGGCAATGTCTCAGCGATAGGGGGTAGTGTCAGCATGAAGTCTCGCTGACCAAGCAAGGTATCCCCTAAGTAAAATGAGCTCTCGGCGAAGGAGGAGACTTTGGTGTAATGTCTCGGCGAAGCGGAGTGTCTTCGGCAAAATGTCTTGTCGATGGTTGCTAGTCTTGGTGAAAGGATTTGGGTTCGGGGAGAAGTCTTCCTGACAAATGGAAGTCTCGACGATAGCGGGGTGGCTTCAGAAAGATGTCTCACCGACCTGGTGGACTCTTGCTGAAGTGGAACAACTTTGAGTTTGAGGAGAGTGGAATGCCCTCGATGAAAAGTCTCCCCGACCATAGAGAGTCTTGCCGACAGGATGGAATTCACCAAGGTGATATGAGCTCGCCAAAAGATCTTGACCTCGGCAAAATGTCTCACCGACTCTCATGGTGTCTTGCCAAGGTAAAAAGGGCTCGAGCTTAGGGAATAAGAATGAGCTCGGAGAAGCTCCGAGTGGATGATTAGGGCTCGGGGAGATGTCTTCCCGAGTGAGATGGTGTTGTCGAAAGAGTTGTGGTTTCGACAAAAGGTCTCGCTGACCAATCAGGGTCTTCCCAACTAAAATGAGTTCATTGCTGAAACAAGCCGACTTCGCTATGAGGTCCTATCGACCTGATAGGGTCTTGCTGATACAAAATGAGCTCAGGGAGACTGGGGAGGCTCGCTGTGAGGTCTTGTCGATATCGATGGGTTTGCAAATAGAAAAGGGATATCAGTGTGACTGATGGGAACTTGCTATGACTTCTGACTGAAAACGACTGTCTTGTCGATAGTTTTTGTGGTATCGATATGACTTGCGCATCTTGACATAAGGACTTGCCGACCATCTTATGCTATGTCGATGGTTGCTATGAGGTATAATCACATTGAGGATACATGATTATTATCTCACTGACATGCGATTCCGTTCGAATGACCTTTGACCGCCCGAGAATCTTGCGTGGCCCATGTTCAGCCAATTAGAGAGAATTAAAGGTGAACCTTGGGAAGTTTGACTGATTGACTACCACTGTGAGGAAGATCAACATAATGTGTGTGGCATGGATCTACTCTATGAGTAAAACGATGGATCAGTTTGATATTTGGGGGTGTCGTCTGTGAAGATCCAGGGGGAGAATCTGGTGCTGCTTCTAGAAGACAGTCAACGGGCTGAAGGCTCTAGAGCATGAAGGAGGCCAGAAGAAGGAAGAAGTCGTCAGTCTCAAGGATAGCTATGTGGTCTACTAGAAAGGAGGTGGATTGACATTAATGATAATGCTTTAGAGCATTCAAGGCAGCTTTGCAAGGGAGTTCGAAGATGGACATGGAGGCTAGGAGTTAATGTTGTAGTTGCAAAAGATTTGAAGGCTTCTCCTAAGGACAAATCTTTCACCAAAATGTACAGCGGGGATGCCATTCAATGCAACATTAACTCTATTCAAAAGATCTGAGGGCCGCCCTTTCTGGAGGAGGATATTTTGTAAACCCTAAAGTAGGGGCCAACGCATTCTTTTTGGTACACTTTGTATATATGGCATTCTTGCCTCTTTGTAAAGGGTTAGAAGAAGAATATAGTACAAGAGATATAAATTTTTAGAAGGAATAGAAATAGTTAGAGGAGATAATAGAATAGACAGGTCTAGAGATAGACTTTCAAGAGTAGGAATTTTCTGAAGGATAGAAGAGACAGAGCTGCATCCTGATTCTTTGTAATGGGAGTTTCTTTTTTCTTCTTAGATAGGAGTTAGATTCAACATAGACAGTAATGTATTTTTTCCGTTTCCTTAGTATAGATGGAAACAATTTGAAGTCATGGATTTTCTATACACTGGTGATTGTGCCATATTTGTAAATGTTGTTTATCTGTTTCACTAACAGTAGAAGCAACCAGACTTAAATCTACTTCAGATTGTGTTCCAAAATGGTGTTTACCCTGAGTTAATCATTTGATTTGAGAAGCTTTCAAGGAATGAAGTGTTATTTTCTGTTTTATTTAAAGTAGTAGCTTATAATCTGTTGTGGAAATAAACACTATGAATGGATGCAATTGTGTGTTAATCACAAGTTAATTTTGTTTTTCAGTTTTAGTTTACAATTCCTTGAAATATAACAAGTCTAGTTAAGTTAGATGAATTATCATTCTTTTCAGTACCAAAACCTTGATCTATCTTTTTCTGTTTCTTTAAAAAACCCCAGTTAAGATAGGTTTAAAATCATGCTTGATCTTTGAACAATCCACAAGCCCAACACTAGCAGGCCCCTTGAACATTATAGTTCACATCAACCATTGAGTGAAATTAGAATAGTTGAGAACCAACTACCAGGACCTTGGGAGTTAGATTATTGTATGTTGTCTTTCTCTTTCAGGAGAAATAGAATAGTAATATTTTGTTTAACTGCTGTTGTGCCACTTGGACCATCAACAGGAAACTGGCGCTAGAAGGAGGGACTAGAAGGCCGAGCTTGATAATACTGGGTTTTTCTCACCGGAAAGGTCCCGTAGAATTCTTCGATCAGCTAAAAATCCACCACCTTTGATAGAACTCAAGTCCCCAATAAGACACAAGAGTCACAAGACTGGCTCAACCATCATCCCACCCTTGTCAGCCCTGCTCACTCCACTAGAATTTTCACCAATACCCCAGTGGATACCCATCAATCCACAACTAAATCCATCTCAAGTGTCATTACAGCTGGTTCAACCCATCCAACAGTTGGCTCAACCGCCACCACCGCCACCAATGGCGTTCTTTCAGAATAATCCCTCTCCATTGGGGACTATTCCTGGAGGTTTTCATGATATGCCTAAGAATCCTGAGAAATCCTATCCCAAGTACATTCATGGTGAACAAAGAAGTGTTGAAGAGCACATACAAGCTTTTAAGGACGCTTGTACCAGGGCCCAGATAGCCCACCATGATGTAATTTGTAGGTTGTTCCCTTATTCCTTAGGCTATATTGCATACAACTGGTACCTAAATCTCCCTCAGGGTTCTATTTTGACCTGGACACACTTGGAAAATGCTTTCATCAATTAGTTCAGGGTTTATGTGGATCCAACTCTTTTATATCACCAATTTGCTACCATTAGGAAGGAGCCATGTGAATCCTTTCCCTTGTTCAATACTAGGTTTCAACGAATGTATAGGAGACTACAGGACCCCTATCTAGTTACTTAGAATAGTGCCATTCAAGCTTACTTTAGAGACATAGATCCTTTGCTTGGTTTGTTCCTGCAAAGGACTTATCAGTCGACAGATATCGATTCTCTATCTAAAGTTTACCATTTGGCTATCAAGCTGCAACAACAAATTAGTTCTCAACAAGGAATTTTGGGAGGAGGTTTCCCTTCAATAGGATATTAGATGCATAGCCCAACCCCCCTATTCAACACTGTCCCGAGAATGTCTCCTTCCCATTATGGACCTATGTCTGAATTGTAGACTCAACCTCCTGTTCCATTCTTCGCTAGTGGGACTCCTGACTTTTTTCAACAACCACAGGTCCCTCAAGGTCCCCATGGTCATCATAACCAAATTGGAGCACCAAGTCACATTGATCAACCACTTGTTGCTAAGGCTGTTGAAAGTGAAAAGACAATTCAACTCACAAACAAGGTAGAGACCTTGAAGAAAACACTGTCTCAAGTTACAAATGACATGGCTTAGCTTAGATTGAACCCTTCTAAAAACCAAGGTAATTATCCTAATCAGAACAATAAAAATCAGGGTAATTATCAAATAACAACAATCACAACCAAAGGGGTTATCAAGGCCAAAACTCCTCTAACCAAGGCTATCAAAATAAAAATAGAGGATAAAACCAGAGACCAAATAACAACCGACAATGGTATACAGGGCCCAACAATGGTGGAGTTTCCCACAATTATCAAGCTAGTGAGGATAGGTCACATACTGCAAACGTGGCTGACCTCAATTTTATGACTAACTAGTGCAGGCTGCATGATACTGCAACCCATTTTGAGATGAATTGTCCTAAAATGGAGAAAGTTGTCAAGATGGCACAGGAAGATGCCCAAGCGTTCTAGGGGAATCCTCACAAAGAAGGTGGCTCAGTAGATACAACAATGACTTATGACCTCTTTGAGGAGGAACCTTCATTCCCAAGGCAAGATGAGAATGAACCAGAGGAAGATTCATATGATGCCCAAGCCTTTCAGACAAAGGGAGGACACTTCTCGAGAAATCAGAATTAGGGTCCATTCACTACGTCAGCACCGCCTAATCACATGGTGCCTTCGAATCAAAGTGCCGATAATAACCCTCCTCCACCAAAAGGTCCACCCGACTTCCATAACAAAGGTAATTCATCTATTGTTGTCAAAAATAATGCAAGTTATAACACATAATTTGATATTATTTCTAAGATGCAGAAACAAAAAACCTCTTTGTCATACTTCGATATCCTAAAGTGGTGCCCTGCCCAACGAGAGATAGTGCTGAAAGCTTTAGAACAAGATGATAAATCAAGAGGGAAAAACAAGGTGGCACCTGCTGCAGATATGAATGCAACTTTGTATAGAAGCAAGGTAGGTACCCCACCATTTCTTCTGAGTTTAAGAATTTGTGGGAAGAATCTACATAATTGTCTGCTAGATTCAGGGGCTTCAGGCAATGTTATACCATTTTCTATATGCAAGAAATTGGGATTGAACCGTCTCCAAACAAACAAGAAGGTCATCCAACTTGACAAAACATAGGTTAATGTAGTTGGAGAATAGAGAAACATACATGTGCAAGTAGGGTCAGACCCTAGGATTCAAACCAATATAGATGTTCAAGTGGCAGACATTCCCGAGACTTATGGTATGCTGTTGAGTAGAGATTTGATGAAAGATATAGGGGGGTATCTCTCCCTTGACTTTTCACATATGTGGCTACCATGGAGAGGAATTCCTACACATATTAGGATTGAAAGTGAGCCTCGTCTCAAGCATGTCATCACTGAATATGATTGCCCCAGTGAGGTAGCCTATTTTGAAGCCGAGATAGGGGTTTATAAAAGAGAGAAAATTCTAACCCTTTCAGTTCTTGATTCTAAAGACATGTCAATACAAAAGTTCCCTGATCCCATGATTAATGAAAATCAGTAGGCATTAATCAGGAAGCTACAACAAGATCAACTGGTTTTAGGGGAAGATATAGATTTGCAAAGTCTTCTACTTCCTAATTGGTGCAGGATACACTACCAAAATCATTCAGAGCTGACTTGTCAACTTTGTGTCAGCATCCTGAGTGATGTTTCCCAAGCTGAGGAAGCTAGTCTAAGTCACCTTGAGACGTTTGCAGATCACTTCTCATTTGAAGATAAAGACGCATTAATGCTAACTAGGGATAAGATACTTTCAAAGGAAGTTCTTTCTCAAATTAAACTTGCCTCAGTCACATTTCCAAACCAACTTAGCTATGAGGAACAACTCCAAGATTTGCTCGACACCCCTACACTCACAAATATGCCAAAACCTAAACAATCAATCAAATATGTAGGGGATTGTCAGAAGGATACCCTAGGGTTACTTGATATGTCTGAGCAAGAATTGGAAAATACACCTGAGGAACCCATTGAACACCTTTTATCAAAATTTGATGCAAAAGATCAAGTAGCCCCACCTATGGCTCATCTTATCCAAGAGCCCATAACAACTTCAAAAGGATCAACTCCATCTTATGACCAGCTTTGGACCCTCACGTTTGATGGATCCAAGTCCAAAATAGGCTGTGGTGTTGGGATTGAATTAACCAGCCCGAAAGGAAAAACTTTCTTTTCTTCTTATAGGTTGTAGTTTGGGTGCACTAACAACGTAGCGGAATATGAGGCATTAGCTCGAGGGCTGATGTTCGCACATAAGAAGAAGGTCACTGCCTTGGTGGTCAAAGGAGTTTCAGAAATAGTTATCAAGAAAGTGCGTAGCCAATATACATGTCACAATAGAAGGTTGACAGCTTATAGAAATTGGGTATGGAACTTGATTGAAGACTTCGATGCTTTTGGGATTACCTTAATCCCAAGAGAGGAGAATCAGATAGCTAATTCATTAGCTGTTGCTGCAAGTAGCTTGGAACCCATGCAAGGCTCCAACCTTAAAATATTCTCAATAGAATTGATATCCACCCCAACTGTTCTTGATAATATCAAGAACTTTCAGGTCTTTGATGATGATCGGCATATCCTTGGTTTCCTAGCAAGCTCAGATATTTTTGAAGGACATATCATTGATGAGTCCAACAGGGATCAAGGAGATTGGAACCCTGAAGGCTATGATACAGATGGGGTCCTCAATTTAAGAAGTAATAATATCCCCAAGGGGATGGTGACCCTAGAAAGAATTTTTGATTCATACCCCAGGGCTCGAGAGAAGATATCAGCTAGAGATAAAGGAGGTGAATATGAAATTGCTAACCTAGTTGATTCTAGCCCTAAAAGGAATGTCTACATAGGGAAAGCCTGCCCTAAAGCAATCAGAATAGACATATTGATGGAACTGAAGAAATATATTGCTGCAATAGCCTGGGGATATGAAGACCTAAAGACATTTGATGCTTCTGTAATGACTCATACTATTCCTTTAAAGCCTAAAGTTAAGCCATTTCGATAGAAACATCGCCATGTCAGCACCTTGATTGAACCATTGATCTTTAAAGAAGTTCAGAAATTGATTTTTGTAAGGATAATCTTCCCTGTACACCATTCAACATGGGTGGCTAACTTAGTTCCAGTCTGTAAGAAAAATAGAGAGATCAGGCTATGTGTAGACTTCAAAAATTTGAATAGAGCTTCAAAAAAAGATAACTACCCACTTCCTTTTCTGGATGAAGTCTTGCAGACCGTTAATGGATCTCAGATGATATCATTCTTGGATGGTTACTCTGGATACAATCAGGTAGTGGTTAACTGTGAAGACAAAATGAAGACAACCTTCACTACAAAGTGGGGAACATTTGCATACAAAAGGATGCCATTCGGTATGTAAAACGCTGGAGAAACTTTTCAGTGCACCATGGACATAGCATTCAAGGATCTAATTGGTAAATGCATTATTGTTTACATGGATGACCTGATAGCGTTCTCCAAGGATAGACTAAACCACGCTGCAGACTTGGCCAAAGTTCTTCAGAGATGTATCCAGTATGGCATCTCCTTGAATCCTAAAAAGTGTGTTTGGAGTTTCTGAAGGGAAGCTCTTGGGACACATAATCTCAGAAAGAGGAATACCAATCGACCCAGACTGAGTTGAGTCCATTCTTAAGATAACCAGGCCAGGAAGCAAGAAGGAGATGAGATCTTTCTTCAGAAAAATCAACTTTGTGAGAAAATTTATCACATGCTTTGCAGAAATTGTTAAGCCATTAAATGAAATGATGAAGAAAAACGCCAAGATAGAGTGGAGTAATGAGGCAAAGGCTGCATTTTCATAGGTCAAGCGATCCATTTCGGAAGCTCCAGTCCTTACCAGCCCTGACTGCTTTAAGCCATTCTACATTTATTCCTTTGCTTTTGAACATTCCTGTGCGGCAGTACTGACTCAACGAAGAGGAGAGGCATAAGAGAGGCCAATCACTTTAATGAGCTCTCCATTCAAAAATGTTGAAGTTAAGTACCCACATATTGAAAAGCAAGATCTTGCGCTAGTCAGGACTATCAAGAAATTCAGGCACTACATCCTCCGAAGTTAGATTATTGCAGTAGTTCCTGACGCAGTTGTGAAGTCCCTACTCATGCAGAGCGAATTTGGAGAACGAAGAGGGAAATGGATGGCCATTCTGCAGGAGTTCAACCTAGAGATACGCCCTATGAAACTTGTTAGAGGTATAGGCCTATCTAAGTCCATGGCTAATGCTGGTGACAAAATCATTTTTCAACAATACACCACTCAGTCCTTCTCCAACGACCCTTGGTATGTCGATATCATCTGCTTCCTACTCAATAATCGGTGCCCACAGGGAATGAATACAACTTAGAGGAGAGCGTTGAGAATGAAGAGCTCACATTATATGCTCAAAGGAGGATTGCTATACAGGAATAATTTTGAGGGAATGTACCTATGATGCGTTGATTAGCAAGAGGCTAAGCATGTAATTGCTGAATTTCATGGGAAACATGGCACAGGTCATGGCTCGACAGACTCATTAGCACATCAGATCCTCAAATCTGGTTATTACTAGCCATGTGTGTTCAAAGATGCCCAACAACATGTGAGAACATGTCACATTTGTCAGATTTCTACATCGAAGGAACACCATTCAACCATGCCATTGCAACCTGTCTATGAGGTGAGGCCATTCACCCAATGGGCGTTGGATTTTATTGGGGTAATTAATCCAAATTCTTCTGCATGACACAAATTTATTTTGACTACCACTGATTACTGCACAAGATGGATCGAGGCCATACCTTGCAAGAATAGCACAACAGAGGTTGTGATCAAGTTCCTCATTGAATGCATCACGACTAGGTTTGGGGTACCCTTCGCTTTGGTATGTGACAATGGCTCTTCCTTTTCTTCTACTGAGTTCATTTCATGGGCTTACAATCACAAAATTTTCTTAAAATATTCTTCAAACTATTACCCACAAGGCAATGGAGTTACAGAATCAACCAATAAGAATCTTTTAGGGGTAATTAAGAAACTGTTAGAGAACAACCCTAGGGACTGGCATACCCAGCTAAGATTTGCGTTATGGGCATATAAGACTAGGATCAAGGTTGCTTTAAAAACTTCACCATTCAAGCTGGTATATGGCCAAGAGCCTGTGTTCCCTATCCATCTACAAATACCTATCCTTGAGTTCATGCAGAAATTCTACTCTCGTGATGATAGGATAGAAGTAAGATTAGCTACCTTGTTAAAATTAGAAGAGCAGAGGGATGCCGCCTTGCAGCAATTCTTTAGACACCAGGCTATTGTCAAACATTGGTTTGACAAAAGAGCCAAAATTAAGGCTTTCAGAATATTTGACCTTGTGTTGCTAAGGAATAAAGCTAGTGAAAAGAAGGGCAGTCACTAGAAATTTGACAAACTCTGGTTAGGTCCCTATCAGATTGTTGAGATCCTAGGAGAAAATGTTGTCTGATTGTGTAGTTTAACTAGAGAACCTGTTCCCTTGCCTGTCAAAGGACAGTTTCTTAAGCATTATTTTGAGTCATAAAGCTTGGTAATTTTTTGTTCTGCATATAAATAGTTCGTTGTTCTTTATGTAAATAATATTCTTTTCTATTTGTAAATAGTTCTGATATTTTTTTGTTCTTTCTCATCTTGAAATGGTGGTTGTTATCTGAAGTATACTTTGGTTATTAGGAGAGAAGTGGTTTAGATATTTTTAGGTTTTCTAATTGGATGATTTGTCCTAAATTTGTTGTTTTATGCCCATTGTCAATAAGAGTTGTGGAAAGTCTTGAAAACAAGGTGCAAAGTAAATAATCTTCATTAACTACCTCTGAATCTGTCACAAATCATCAAGATCATCTCCTTTTGTAATGATATATTTGTCCTAGGGTGATAGTGTTGTAAGATTTGACTGAAAAATCTGATCCCCCAGATGTTTTTATGACGTCCATGGTAGTTTTCAACCCAGAACAGATGTCTGACATCTGACATGTTGAGAAAAAAATTGAATGAAATATCTGAAACTCCAAGAGAAAAGTAAAGAGAAAAAAAAAAGAATTATCAAAAAAGAAAAGAGGACTCAATATGAATGGGTGATTCCAGTATCTCTACCGGGGCTATGGCCGCCTGACTGGCAGTAGAGCAATGCTGTGGGAAAACTAGAGGTATCTCTATCGGGGCTATGGATGCCTGACTGGCAGTGGAGCAATGCCCAAGATATCATTGCACAACAGCTAAAGGGAATCAACTCATGTAGTTCAAATCTTGCACATTGTTGTTCAAAAGATGAGGAGGACTTTATAGAAGGATGATGTACCATTAAGCACACACTTAG
Organism: Sequoia sempervirens; assembly: GCA_007258455.2. Lineage (NCBI taxonomy): Eukaryota > Viridiplantae > Streptophyta > Pinopsida > Cupressales > Cupressaceae > Sequoia > Sequoia sempervirens. The sequence continues at coordinate 128,867 of VDFB02151235.1, forward strand.
ATTCAGGGGTAGCCAGTGTTGCTTTACATTTGAGATTATAGCTCAACCTTGCTTGTTAAAACTGACCCAACTGGAGTTGTGATGTTCATAAACCAAGAGTTATGGGTAGTTGAATCCTTCAATTTCTTGAAATGGTTAAACCATTTTCCCAGCCGAGTCACCATATGTTATGCCTTGCATAACCACCCCATTTTATTCAAGAACAAAATGGGTCCCCTTTTTTTTCTTTGTTTTCATCGCCTTTGGTTGCTTGATTGGGTCTTAGGAGTTCTTTTGTTTTCCTCCTAAGTCTGTCTGTTGTTATGTTAGAGCCGGGTTCGGGGCTGAATCTGAACATTGAAGTCTGTCAACTTTTCTTGTTCGGGTTCCATCCTGACTCCGCCTTTCCCTTTGTTTCTTCTTTGGTTTGTCATTTTCCTCTCTATTTTGTGTCTCGTTTCTTAGGAGTTTCCTCTCTTCCTTGGGTCTTTTGTTTTGTTCTAACAGACGTGGGATCAGGACTCACATTGAACTTGGGAATGCCTTCCAAGTTTTGTTTCTATTCCTTTCCCGGTTCCATTTCTGCCTCTTATTTTCCTTTGGCATTTTTTGTGTTGCTTTGGCGGATGCAGAACTGGAACTAGAACCAAACCCTGAAACTTTTTAAAGTTTCAGGTTCGGGTTCCATTCCGGTCCCGGTTCCGTTGAACTGTCTCATTTTTTTTCCTTTCTGTTCCACTCATTTGGTTGCGGGATGTTTCCCTTCCCTTCCCCTTTTCTTTTTTTGTCCTTTTTGTCGGTTCTTCATATATTGTCGGAGGCGGAGTCGGGGCAGAATCTGAACTTGAAACTTGCAAAAGTTTTAGTGTCGGATTTGGTTCCGCCCTCGCCCCCGTTGTGTTTCGCCTAGGATCCATTTTTACTCTGACCCCACCTACGTTCACTTCCATCTATCCCTTACGTTTGGTCCCTTTTACGGATTTGGAGCCAAAATGTGGGTTGGACTTGGAAGTGATGGTTATCTTCATGTCCAATTCCCATCTTGACTCCGGTCCTGGTTCCATCTTGGTTCTGGTTCCACCGGTCTTGTGTCTTTGTTTGGACTTTTTCTCTCTATTTCATCATGGGGTTTTTGCTTCCCTTCTTTCCTTTTGTCTTGTTTCTTTTTTTGTGGTTTCTTGGTATGTTTTCGGAGGCGGGAACGGGATGGAATCCTAACTTGAACTTGCAAAAGTTTCAGTTTCGGATTTGGTTCCGCTCCTGCCCTCGTTGTGGTTCACCCGGGGTCGGTTTTTGTTCCCGCCCCACTTGCATTTTGTTTTCCATGTGTTTGTTTTCTCTTTTGCAGGGCCAGGTTCGGGCATGATTTGTTGGTCTCGGCGAAAGCTTATACCTTTGGCATGATGTCTGGCCGAGGAGGAAATGTCTCAGCGACAGGGGGTAGCATCGGCATGAAGTCTTGTCGACCAAGCAAGGTCTCCCCGAAGTAAAATGAGCTCTCGGTGAAGGAGGAGACTTCGGTGTAATGTCTTGGTGAAGCGGAGTGTCTTTGAAAAAAGGTCTTGCCGATGGTTGTTGGTCTCGGCGAAAGGATTAAGGTTCGGGGAGAATTCTTCCCGACAAATGGAAGTCTCGGCAACAGTGGGGTGGCTTCTGCAAGATGTCTCACCAACCCGGTGGACTCTTGCCGAAGTGGAACAGCTTTGAGTTCGGGGAGAGTGGAAAGCCCTTGATGAAAGGTCTCCCCGACCACAAAGAGTCTTGCTGACAGGATGGAATCTCACCAAGGTGATATGAGCTCCCCGAAATATCTTGACCTCGGAAAAATGTCTCATTGACTCTCATGGTGTCTTTCCGAGGTAAAAAGGGCTCGAGCTCGGGGAATAAGAATGAGCTCAGAGAAGCTCCGAGCGGATGATTAGGGCTCGGGGAGATGTCTTCCCGAGTGAGATGGCATTGCCGAAAGAGTTGTGGTTTCAGCAAAAGGTCTCACCGACCAATCAAGGTCTTCCCGACTGAAATGAGTTCATCACTAGAATAGGTCGGCTTCACTATGAGGTCCTGCTGACCCAATAGGATCTCGCCGATACAGAATGAGCTCGAGGAGAATGGGGAGGATCGTTGTGAGGTCTTGCCGATAGCAATGGGTTTGCAAATAGAAAAGGGATATCGGTGTGATCGTTGGAAACTCGCTATGACTTTTGACCAATAGCGACTGTCTTGTCGATAGTTTTTGTGGTATCGATATGACTTGTGCAGCTTGACATAAGGTCTTGCCGATCATCTTATGCTACGTCGATGGCTGATATGAGGTATAATCACATCGGGGAGACACGATTAGTGTCTCACCGACATGCGATTCCATTCGAATGACCTTTGACCACCCAAGAATCTTGTGTGGCCCATGTTTAGCCAATCAGAGAGAATTAAAGGTGAACCCTAGGTAGTTTGACTGATTGACTACCACTGTGAGGAAGATCAACAGAATGTATGTGGCATGGATCTGCTCTGTGAGTAAAACGATGGATCAGTTTGATATTTGGGGGTACCGTCTGTGAAGATCCAGGGGGAAAATATGGTGTTGCTTCCAGAAGATGGTCAATGGGCAGAAGGGTCTAGAGCATGAAGGAGGCCAGAAGAAGGAAGAAGTCATCAGTCTCAGGGACAACTGTGTGGTCTACTAGCAAGGAGGTGGATCGACATTAATGATAATGCTTTAGAGAACTCAAGGCAGCTCTGCAAGGGAGTTCAAAGATGGACATGAAGGCTAGGAGTTAATGTTGTAGTTGCAAAAGATCTGAAGGCTTCTCCTGAGGACAAATCTTTCACCAAAATGTACAGCAGGGATGCCATTCAATGCACCATTAACTCTATTCAAAAGGTCTGAGGGCCGACCTTTCTGGAGGAGGATATTTTGTAAACCCTAAAGAGGGGCTAGTGCATTCTTTTTGGTAAACTCTGTATATATGGAATTCTTGCCTCTTTGTAAAGGGTTAGAAGAAGAATATATTACAAGAGATGGAAATTTTTAGAAGAAATAGAAACAGCTAGAGGAGATAATAGAATAGACAGGTCTAGAGATAGACTTTCAAGAGTAGGAATTTTCTGAGGGATAGAAGAGACAGAGTTGCATCCTAATTCTTTGTAATGGGAGTTTATTTTTTCTTCTTAGATAGGAGTTAGATTCAACATAGACAGTAATGTATTTTTTCCGTTTCCTTAGTATAGATGGAAACAATTTGGAGTCATGGATTTTCTGTACACTAGTGATTGTGCCAGATTTCTAAATATTGTTTATCTGTTTCACTAACAGTAGAAGCAACCAGACTTAAATCTACTTCAGATTGTGTTCCAAAATGGTATTTACCCTAAGTTAATCATTTGATTTGAGAAGCTTTCAAGGAATGAAGTGTTATTTTGTGTTTTATTTAAAGTAGTAGCTTATAATCTGTTGTGGAAATCAACACTGTGAATGGATGCAATTGTGTGTTAATCACAAGTTAATTTTGTTTTTCAGTTTTAGTTTACAATTCCTTGAAATATAACAAGTCTGGTTGAGTTAGATGAATTATCATTCTTTTCAGTACCAAAACCTTTATCTATCTTTTTCTATTTCTTTAAAAAACCCCAGTTAAGATAGGTTTAAATTCATGCTTGATCTTTGAAAAATCCACAAGCCCAACACTAGCAGGCCCCTTGAACATTATAGTTCACATCAACCATTGAGTGAAATCAGAATAGTTGAGAACCAACTACCATGACCTTGGGAGTTAGATTACTGTATGTTGTCTTTCTCTTTCAGGAGAAATAGAATAGTAATATTATGTTTAACTGCTGCTGTGCCACTTGGACCATCAACAAGTAGTCACATGAGATTCATTAGGATTAGCTTAAAATCTTGCAACAATGCATACAACATTCAAGATATCAGGTCTAGTTTGAGTCAAATAAAGAAATCCATCGATTATCGATTTGTATCTAGTCTATTTTGCTTTTGGAGAATCATCATTTTGTGTCAACTTGCATTTGGTCACCATGGGTGTAACAACTGGCTTTGAATCTTCCATACCAAATTTCTTCAGCAATTCTTTCACATACTTGGACTAAGATATAAAAATCCCTTTATCTAACTGAGTAATTTGCAATCCCAAAAAGAATTTCATCTCTCCAATCATTGACATCTCAAATTCATTCTACATATCATCAGCAAACTTCATGCACAAACCATCATCTCCTCCAAAAATGATATCATCAACAAAGACTTCCATAATCAAATCTCTATCATCATCAATATTGAAATATAGATTACTATCAGTATTTCCTTTGTTAAATCCAACCTTCAACTGATATTTGTCCAATCTGGCATACCAAGCTTTTGGGACTTGTTTGAGTCCATGCAATGCTTTGTTCAACCAAAAAACCATATCTCCCTAATCATTCAATTAAAATCCATCAGGTTGCTCAACATACACCTCTTCTTCCAATTCGCCATTTAGAAATGTTGACTTGACATCCATCTGATAAACCTTGTAGTTTTTGTAAGTAGTGTAAGCAAGAAATAGTATCATAGCTTCAATTCTAGCAACATAAGAAAAAGCCTCTTCAAAGTCAATTCCTTCCATTTGGGAATGTCCTTTACACACTAGTCTTGCTTTGTTTCTAACAACTTCACCTTGCTCATTCAATTTATTTCTAAAGACCCATTTAGCTCCAATTACATTTTTCTCCTTAGGTCTAGGAACAAGAATCCATGTATCATTCTTCTCAATTTGTTGTAGCTCTTCTTTCATTACTTCAACCTAATTTTCATCTTTGCATGCTTCATTCACACTATTAGGCTCAATCTTTGAAATTAAACAGTATTCTTTTGTAATTCTACTCGTAGTTTGGACACCTTTGTTCTTATCACCTATAATTTGATCTTTTGAATGATTTAACCTTACATACCTTGGAGTCTTAGGATGTTCTTGAATTTTAGGCTCTTGTGCTCTCACTTCTCCACTTTCACTAGTTTCTCCTTCCTCTTGATCTTCTTGATTCACCGAAATGATCTAAACTTGATTTGAAGTCTAACCTTTGTTTGTATTGTCATTCTGATCATCAGAATCATATGAATAGGTTTTGGATGGTCTAGCAATGTCTTCATGAACCTTAACATTTTCACTTTCAACCATTTTCTTCAATCTCTTATTATAGCACCGGTAGGCCTTACTCTTAGTAGAATAACCAAGAAAGATTCCTTCATCACTCCTAGCATCAAACTTTTGGTATATCTTCATCTCTTTTGATATAGCATCTACTCCCAAAGATTTTAAAATATCTAACAGTAGGCTTATGAATAAACCATAGCTCAAAAGGGGTCTTACTAGTATCACCTTTGATTTATACCCAGTTGAGGATGTAAACAACAATACTCACAACCTCTCTCCAATAGATATGAGGGACATTTCCTTCCAACATCATAGTTCTAGTAGCATCTTGAACTATCCTGTTCTTCCTTTCCACAACACCATTTTGCTAAGGGGTTCGTGGTACAGATAATTGCCTCTTTGTTCCATGCACTTCACAAAAAGAATTAAACTCATTGGAAGTGAATTCACCACCTCTATCTGATCTCAGACATTTAATCTTCAGACATGTCTCTGTCTCAACCATAGCCTTAAAGATCTTGAACTTATCTAGAGCTTCATATCTCTCCCTTAAGAAAGTATCCCACATCATTCTATAATAATCATCAATGAGCAACATGAAATACCTGTAACCTTGTAAACTTTTGACTCTAGAGGGACCACACAAATTAGTATGCACAAGCTCCAACAATTCATTTGAACAATGTTGTTTGTTTCTAAATGAAACTCTTGTTTGCTTTTCTAATTGACATTCCTTGCATATGCCATTAGTAGGCTTTACCAACTTAGGAAGATCTATCACAACCTGTGTAGAACTTATCTTGATAATATTGCCAAAGTTAAAATGACACATTCTCCTATGCCACAACCAACTTTCATCAACTTGAGAAATCAAACAAGTTTTACTAGTAGCATTCAAGTGAAAGATGTTAGCTTTTGTTTTTGTACTTGAAGCAATCACATTTCCAAAATTTCCCAGTATTTTGCACTTTCCATCCTTGAACTGAAGATTGTATCCCTCATCAACCATCTGACCAACACTTAAAAGATTATGCTTCAAACCTTCCACATATAGGACATCATCAATATTATTCTTACCATCAAGAGAAATGCATCCTTTGCCACGGATTATACCACCATTGTTATCACCAAATCTTACAAAATCACCATCATACATTTCCAATCTCACAGATTTTCTTTTATCACCTATCATGTGATGAGAGCATCCACTTTCAATCACCCATTCATCTTTCTCTTCAACTCGAGTAGCTAGGGCTTTCTCCACATTTGTACAACTAGTAGATTTAGCAGACACATGATTATTTTCCTTGATAGCAATAAATACCCATTCGTCCTCACTTGCATTCCCTTTATCAAATTCATCATCTGTCACACCTTCATTAGTAGCATAATAACACTTCCTTTGAAATTTAGACTTGTTAGGTCTTGACTTAGGAGCTCTTTCCGGACACCTTGTTGCAGAATGACATATCTTATTACAAGAAAAACATTTTAAAGGAAACTTTCCTTTATACTTACCTTGTCCTTTGGCTTCTCTTTTGAAAATAAGTACTTCAAGCTCATTAAGTTCTCTTTCTTCTTCTTCAATTTGTCTCATTTCTTCCTCATACTTGAATACCTTTCTAGAAGAACTTTCACCCAGATCATATCTTTGCTTATCTCTTTCAGAAGTAGTAGCCTTGAATGAAAATTCTATCTTAGGAAGAGCATCACCAAACTCACTTAACTCAAAAGCTATAAGCTTACTAATCAACATATCTCTGGTTACATTTGTCATAGTTCAGATCTCTTCAATAGTTGTAGCTTTGACTTTGTATACAACAGGCAATGATCTAAGCACTTTAGCAACAATTTCTAGTCCATCCAACTATCCACCAGCACATCTGATACCACACACAAGTTCATTCACTCTTTGCATGAAAGTAGTGATATTCTCATCATCACCCATTCTCAACATTTCATATTTCCTTTTTAAACTTTGTAGCTTAGCAATCTTCACATTCGCATCACCTTCATACAAAGTTTCCTACTTTTTCCAGATCTCATAAGTAGTCTTTAGATCCATAACATTTGTCATCTTAGAATTTGTCAAAGCACTCAACAATGCTTCCTTAGCCCTAATATTTTATTCAACATCCCTCATCTCAGCAGTAGTAGTAGGACCATATTAAGGAATAACATACCTATTACTTGTAATGCCCTAGTAAGATTCACCAATGCATCTCAGATAACACTCCATTTGATTCTTCAACAAATAATAATTTGTTCCATCAAATCTCAGACTATCCTTCTTATATGTCGCCATCCCAGATCACCTCAAATTGTTAAACTTCTTCCAAGGAACCTGCTTTGATACCAATTATTGGAAACACAAGGGAAGACAACTGAGAGGGGGCAGTGAATTAGATGTCACAAAATTTCAACCTTAGTAAAATTATTAACCTTACTCTCAGATTTGGTTAATAACAATGAAAGCATGAATCATCAACACATCATAAACACACATAAAACCAATATTTTTACTTGGAAACCCTACTAGGGGAAAAACTACAGTGGAGGTTACTCCACAAGATTATACCCTGTTAAAAGTATAGGAAGAATAAATGGGGAATGCACATGCATTCAGGCACACTGCCTAGAGCTCACTGCTCGAATACAGAGGAAGACACACTATCTTAGAAAAACATTCAGATTATAACCATTCAGATTGTGAATTGAGAAAGTAGCATATGCTAATGCCTAATTACAGTTCCGGTTAAGCACATGAACACTTCTTCACTCTTCTTCACACTCTTCTCTTCCTTTGAATGATTTGAACATTATTCAAACATCTCTCACACCACCCATATGTGCAAATGAAGAAAAAATCGTTTATATATATCTGCAACAAGGAATTACATCGCTACATGTCAGCTTCAAAAAATTAATAAAAACGAGTACAAACTATCAGCCCAAAACAATAAATATTTATTAATGAGAATCCACCAAGGTTGGCCACAACATAGTGAAGACCCAAAATGAAATACTCAAACATGAAAATACTTCAGACAATTTCAATTCGAGGGTCCACAACAGGCTTTAATACCCTGTCAGCCAAGAACATGATAAACATAAACACACAAGAGAAAATCTCCAATCGTGAGCACAACGAGCAACGCGGACGTGCAACAAAAATTGAGCATGATCTAGAAACATCCAAAAACATCATGAATCACCAAAGAATCATCCAAAACAACTGAACTTACTAGAATCACATTATCTTCATTCAGGAACACAAACTGAAGCAATAGAAAAATTGTCAGAATACAAATCTTCATAACTCTATCAAATCTTCATGCGGATCTCTAAAACTCAACATGGATAAACTAGATATACTCTACAAGAAACCCTTTAATCCACAACATTTGATCATCAACGTACTGGGCTCACCAATAGACAAAACTTCACTTCACCATTGACAACCTGCAACTCATTTCATTAAATTCTTTTCAGTATCCTTGACATATACAACTTCTAACATCTTCAAGCTAATAGTGTTGACATAAATGACAACCACATATTAGCAACACAACCACAACATCCAACAAGGTTGATTTGGAGCAATGGATGATGTGATTTGCGGGATGGATTGAGTGATGCTTTGGAATGAGCGTGTGAATGAAACTAGAGCCATGATCCCAAGAGGTTTTTCCACAATAGTGCTTACATAAAAATCAAAATTAGAATGGAGTTTAGCCCCTTCTTTGGCCAATTCTAGCATGTATTGTGAGGGATTGAGTTTCATCATGGTATTGAAAATTCTGTGAGTTTTAGGATTTTGGACCATTTCAATAATCTCATCTTGAGTCATCCCTAAAACATTGTTGGTGATGTCTTCCACTTGACCCTCCTCTTGATGATCTTTTGAAAGTGGAGGAAGGTTGCTCATGGGATTGCTAGACCCAATGGGATTGATTTCGGGAGTGGTTTGACTCAAGTCACTCGAAGTTGATGTTTCTTTGTTCATTTCCATGTTTTTCTTGTATTAAGCTCTAGTTTGGACCATAAAATGAGGATCAATTTTCAAGAATATGGGAGGTGAACCTCTAATTCTTTGGATTGATCTAAACTTTAGGCACAAAAAATAAAGTATAAGATATTAAGGATCAAAAGGATGGTGATGAGATATGTGAAAGATGAATGATTTGTGGATGATTGAACTCTTAGGAAACCTTGAAGAGGATACTAAACTTTAGGACTTGGATTGATGTTTGATTTGATTTTGGATCGTTTTGATTTGATTTGGCTTGGATAGTGAACTCATAAACTCTAAGAGGTTGGATGTTTTCCTAGAGTAAACTTTTCCACAAGATTCTAATTTGACTAAGTGTGTAAAGAAGGATTCATCTACACACACCTAGCCAAACAAGCTGATTTGATTTGATTTTGGATTTTGGATAATGAACTCCTAGACCCCAAGATGTTGGATGTTATCAAGGGATAGACTTGTTCACAAGGATTGATAATTTGAATAAATATGTGAAGAAGGATTCATCTACACACATTTAATCAAACAAGATGATTTTGATTTGTTTCAAATGATTTTCCCAAAGTTTAGCATGAAGGATTTTTTCAAGACTTCCAAGAGTTGTTGGTTAGGTGAATTTGATTTTGATGTTTGAGGATGAATGAAGGTTTTGATTTTGATCCTAGGAGACTTAGAAAGACTTTTTTTTACTAGACCAAGGTGTTGAAGAACATACTAATACTTCCTATGTGAGGTACTCAAACCTTTGAAAGAGACTTGGATTTTGACAATAGTAAAATAAATACAAAATGGGATTGTTCCTTGATGCATGTCTGTAAAAGTTGAATGTCAATTTTTCTCTAAATTCGTATAGCACGGACAAACATTTCTTGTGAGCTTTTTGACTAAGAGCTTTGGATTTTGGTTTTTGGACTTTGATCTTTCAGGAAATCATTTGGAACAACACATGTGTGGGGCTCACTTGTTCTTATCTTTGCTTAATGGGTTCTTTTTATCACAAACACTCTCTTGATTAGATTTTCAAACTAAAATTTCTAATGTCCTAATTTCTTCTCATCCCACAAAGTCCATTATGTGGAAATAAAGGAAATCAAGGAAATAGTTTCCTATTGTTAACTTTAGTGAGAGAAAATTGAGATGAAAATAGAAATACTTAGAAGCCTCTAAGGATAGAATCCCTAGGGCAAGCAATAGCACTTGGATTTTTTCAAAGGTATTTGTTTCCTAAAGGGTTTGAATTTTTTTTTATGAATAGGCAGTTATCTATATTAAATTAAGATAAAGACACATATTCACAAAAAAAGATGGGTGGTAAAAAGGCACACCTCGAGAGTCAAATGGGCAACGCCCATAAAAAGCAAAAGATCACGTGGGCCAAGCCCAAAAGTCCAAGATTAAAAAAAATAAAAGAAGAGGGCCATTAAGTGGCCAAAGCAATGCCAACAGAGCCAGGCGGGTCTCTATCATCCATGTTCTTCCCCCATACATCAACAAGGTTTGGAGTGACGTCAGGACGAGGACCCCAACCATCATCATCTTTTTCCTTCTCTTTATCTTTACCCTCATGTTGGGGTGAGATTGCAAGTGCCAGATGCAAAAATATTTTACCAATATCTGGCCAACCAAAGCCAAAAGCAGGAGGGTCATCAGAGGGCCACTCAGAATTGCCACCGCTGCTCCTTGAAGCACTGCCAGAAGGCCACCCTTAGCTAGCCCATGACGGAGGAGAGTGGTTTTTTCGAGGAGTACGAGAATCCTGCCAAAGCAGAGGCTAAGAGTGGGGATGCACATAACCACTCCGCTACCGGCCCCGAGAGGGTGACTAGCCGCAGGAAGAGGTTGGCGAAGTGGGGACTCAAGCAACAATACAAGGGTAATTGCCCTAGTGATCCAATAAAACTTGAAGGTGAGGAACTTCAAGTGCAACTTTGTTAGCTTGCACCTGAACCTGTAGAAGCACATTAGAGAAAATAATAGCTTTAGCATACAAAGATACATTAATATCCATTTGAGAATGAGAAAAAATGCAAGTATTTTTATCTTTCTAGATATTGATTAGAATTTCCACCCTGAAAGTGTGTTAAAGTTGGGTGAGTTTTGCAGGAAATTTGGGAGAATCTCCCAGTAGAACCATATTCCAGGAGAAAGGATTTGGCCTAAAGGGCCAAAAAAATTTATGAATCCAAGTCCAAAGTTGTTGAGCTCTGGGAAAAAACCAGAAAAGATGCTCAAAAGTCTCAGCTTGCCCACAAAAAGGGAAACGGGGGTCTTGGACCCCCAAGTGAACAAGTCAATAATCCACAGGAAAGCCTTGTAAAAGAATACACCAAGCAAAGTGGGCAAGTTTCGAAAAAACACTTGTAGACCAAGTGGCAGCAAATCTTTTAGGCTAGACATGAGCGAGAGATTGAAGAAGCCACCTTTGGTTCAAACTCTGAATCATAGGAAAGTGTGGTGAAAGCCACTTGTAACCAAGCCAAGGCTTGTAATTCCTGAAAGGGGTGTCTGGATACCACTTCTAGTCTTTCCACCAAGGTTTGGTCCCATGAATTCCAACCTTATGAAGCATTTCTACATGAATAACATTCACCAGACCATCATAAGTAGCATGGTCTTGGTTATGAAGCCTGTTTTGGGCACGAAAATCTTCCCACGACATGATACGCATGGTGGGTCTATGAAATAACTATTGCAGGGTCTGGATAACCTTCTTGTGGAATCTGAGCACCTTAAGCCAAGGCGACTTAGCCAATGGATAACCATTACAAGCAAAAAGAGGTGACCACCAAATATTATGTTGGTTGAGAGAAAGCCCATCTCGAAAACCAGAGCCAACCCAATGGAGCCAGGGCTTGATAGCCTCCCAAGCACGCTAGATACTTTTTTCCACAAAAATTCCCAACAATTTGGACTGGTTCCTAAAGGGCTTGTTGTCGCACAAGCATGGGTTCCTGTGCAATGAAAACCTACTCATAATGAAACACAAAGGCTTGGAGAATGTTAGGAAGCTCAAAAAGCACCTGAACACCATCTTTATTTTTTTTAATACCCTGGGATGAGTGTCTGGCACGTAGAGCCAAAAAAAACTCTTTGGATGCATGATCACCAACTTTTAACCAATGTAATCGAGCCTTGATTTGCGCACCTCTTGTAGCATAATTGTCTACAACTTGCTTTTTGTGCCTTAATTATGCCACCCTGGCTTGCAATGGTGGAGAAAAAGGGCTGACCGCCAAAGCCTCAACAGCTGAGTGGAGGTCAGTGGTAGTAGCTCCATAAGACCACCGGTGAAAGATAGCCAGCTGACAACCATAAATGCACAAAAATATAGTCTTGCGAGTGATAGCATCATTCCACCAAGTAATCTAGCTTATATGATGAGCTGGCCTGCACTCCAGATTCCAGACTCTGCAAATGTGGGCTAGGGTAGCTTGTGGTAGAGTAAAGACGTATTTAGAAAAAAATGAGTTTTACACGTGTAAGGCTATCGAGTCTCCCATTCAATGCAAAAAGAAATGGGGAAGTGGTCCGACAAAGTCACATCCACTAACAACTTAACCAAGAGAGAAGATTTGTCAAAAGAGAAAAAATATTGAGCCAAGATCATGGCACGATTAAGGCACTTAAATATTATGTCAGAACCGACTCTATAATTACACCAAGTGTGCCAGAGAGAATGAGAATGGCAGCGACCAATATTGGGATCAAAGAGCCCCAATTTATTGCGCATGTAAAACCATGCCTCCCTTTCGCTAGTTGTCCATCTGAATGGAAAGGTGCCATCTTTGTCATACACCATCTCAACCATATTGAAATCCCCACACAGTAACCATGTAGCAATTGGCAATGAATCAACAACCCAATGCTAGAGCAAAGAGCATTCCACAACATCATTAGAAGCATAGACATTAATAATCCCACAAGAATGATTATCAATGTTGAGAAGGATCCAGATGAGCCAATGAGTGGGATCAGACCTGTGGTCGACCACACAAGAGTGCCACCGTGGGGAAAAAAGGGTGATAGCTCCACCATGCCCAACATCATGAGCAGTACAAAATATTTTACTGGTTGGCCAAATAGAACAACAAGCTATAGCAAGCAAAAAAATAGAAATTTTAACTTCTTGGAGACAAAGCACTTCAATACCAAAATACTTACGCAAGGTATCCCTGACAGAATACTTTCTAGAGAGGTCTATCAGGCCTCGAACATTTCATGAGAAGAAATTCATGAATGGAACTCCATATTTTCGAAGCCTGGTTCCTCTTAATTTAGAGAAGAGAAACGATTATGCCAAAATTTTGGTGGAACTGACCCAATCTGGATGGAAGGAGAGGAAAACCTCCACTTTTCTTGAACATATTCCCCTTCTTTCCTAGGAGGAGAAGGGCTGCAAGACCTCCTTTGAGCTCCCGTCACGGGAGGAGAAACATTTGGTTGTGTTAACATGACAGCAGCCCGCTGAGGCATTACCTTTTGCCTAGGCTGCGACAGAACATAATCAGCTCCAATAGGAGCTTCCTTCCCCTTCATTGAAGGGTTTGAAACATCTTTCATTGGTTCAAAGGCCTTGGGGGCCAACCCAAAGCTAGTGCACTTGTTCTTACAGTTCGTAACCATAGTCCATTTTGCATCAGGTTTGGCAGTAGAGGCATCCACCAGATGAGGCTTTTCAACATCTTGTGGCAGAGGTGGTGTACAAGGCACTGCCAATGGGCAGTCCTTGATCTTGTGATCAGCGGATTGACACCTATAACACATGTTGGGAAGATTAAAATATGTGAGCTTTTGGGTATGCCAGAGAGCTCCAATTTGGATATCAATGGTGTCTCTCAAATCTTTGGAAAGGTCCACTTCCACACAAACCCTCTTCTGGGGTCAGGCCTGAAAGAACCTATCTCTCTCAATGCAAATAACCCTCCCCAACGAGGAAGCTATATGATTTGAAAAAGGCACATAAGGCAAGGGTAAACTAGGAAATTCAATCCAGATCGAAACCCACAACTTGATGTCATCTGAGACAACAAATTCCTGGGTCCATGCCTAGAAAACTAACAAAGAAGACCAGACATACTAGGGACCATGGACTAAGATAGCCTAGACATGATTGACTTCTGCAAAGCAAAACAAAAAGAATCCCTTGGTTAAATTTTGGACCATGTCAAGGCGGACCCCATGAGGGACCAAAGCCTTGTTGACCCACTCTTTAAGCACACTTTTAGGGGGAGTTTTCCCAACAAAATACTTGACAAGGGTGTGTTGCTCAAGCCATTGACAAGCAGTATCAAAATATGGTGAAGGAAAAACCACATCAACTGGTGAATCAGAACACTTACCTCATGAAAGACTTTCAGAACAAATTTTTGGGGACGTTTGTTCGAAGGAACAACCATTGAGCAAAGCTGATGAACCGTTAACACCAACATGAAATATCGGGTTAGAGCAAGTTGAAGGCATATTAAAACACAAAAACCACACTAAATGTAGTCATACACATAGGAAAAGAGGAGTTTCCTATGCTAACAACGCAGTATGACACGAGAGGCGTCAAGAATGACCATAGACAACACAAAACCCTAACAGATCTCATACACCTTCCACTTTAAGGGTTTGAAATTTGATGATCATGTTGAATGTTTGTTTTTTCAATGCTTGGGATCCAAGCAAAGTGTTTTTTATTCCAAATAATGCACAACCTTATTGATAATGAAGAGACAATATTTGTTGAGTTCCCACTTGGATAAATCCAGCTACGCCTACTCTTAGCAGATGATTAGAAGCTTGACCACACAGGATCCCCCTTACAGTGCACTTGCTTCTCAGGTCAGCCAAGCTTCAATACCCATGAAACTCCCATGGCATACTTCTCATCTCTACTAAGAGCCATAAAAACGTGGGACCACTTCATAATGATCGTTCTTGCACTAACAAATAGATTATGAATTTGGTATTTCTAAACAAGAGGTTCTAGTATAGGCATTCCATTCGTGGGAGATCATCCATTCGGCAAGAGACCATTGTTTCCCTTCTTGTTAGAACAATCCTCATGATACTTGAACTTTCCTCAAGTACCCACACTTATATACAGGTTGGAAGTCACTTGGCTTTAGCGTGTTCCCGATTGGGTCATTCCCTGGGGTGATTACTTTTTCCCACTAGGCAGGCCCTCTAAGGATAAACAAAAGAAAACAAAAACATCTGTAGTTTGATTGATCCTTGTTTAGAAGCAAAGAGAGAACACACACGATATACTCAACTCACACTCACAAACTTTGTTCAATTTTAAGAACCCAAATGAAATGTGGAGGCAATCTTTTATGCAACTTAATGTCACCAAAAAGCCTTTTAATTCTCAAGATCACTGTGAAGCATGAGAGAAGTGCATAAACCTTTTTAGATGAGATTACTTTGAATAAAATATTACAAGACACACAAGCACATGTTCATTTTAACTTCAAAGTAGAAAATGAATTCTTTTTAAGCACCAACTTTGAAGTGTGAGATTTGTTTATTCAATTGTTAAGTCCAAAACAAAATGTAGTAAGTTCCTAAGATTCTCTTTAACCATTTTGTTTTGTTCTTTTTAGAGCCCAAATGAAATTTATTGAGTCCTAAAGCATGAAAGATAGCAAATCCTTAGAATGGTATTATAATCTCTTCCAAAGTGTTTAAAAACACTTGATACAATAGAAATAAGATGTCATAGAGGAGTCTTTTGTCTTTGTTTCCTCCCTTCACTTTTGATCAAGCCAACCTACAAAAACTGGTTAAAACTACATAAATAGATGCCACAAACCAATTAGGATTCAAAAGTAATCAAAATGAAAAAGCACATGTTGAAATTAATTCAAAAACTACCTTTTACCCAACTCCAGCGGCGTAGTTGGCGATGGCAGTGTAGTTTGAAGGAGTCAGCGACACTATATGGTGATGTTGGGACTGATAGCATCATACTGTGGAGAAACCAATGACCGCATATGTGTCACAGTTTTGACCAACGACGTAGTTTGGAGTTTGACTTGATCAATGACAGAAAAGTGGCTGAGTGTTGCAGTTTGGAGTTTGATAGCGTCACTAAATAGTGCCACTAGACTGATAGTGGTGCATTTCCTCTGTCAGTGGTGCAATTTCCTATAGACACACAAAACTAAAAAAAATAGCGAAATTTGGTGAAAAAATGTGTTAATTTCTTCAAATCAGCCCTCCTTCTAGCGCCAAAATGTGAATGGTGATCCTAGACTTGTACAAACACAAAGAACAAACACATAATTAGTTCAGCGTGGTTTTTCCCTCATTGGGTTTTCCACGTAAATCTAGTGTTCTCTTATGCATGGTGTTGTTATTTAAATTTATGTTATTTGCATTTCATGTTTAAGATTTATAACAAATTAAGGTTTTGATGAATGCTTGTGGATCTAATTACTATTGAGGGTTTTTGATGTTTTGATTAGATACAACTGATTTACCCTCCCTCTCAATTGTCTTGCTCATTCAACACTAATAGCTTCCATCCTTGACACTAGAGAAAATGTCTCCTTAAAATCTATTCCTTCCACTTGTGAATAACCTTTACACACAAGCCTTGCTTTATTCTTGACAACTTTTCCATTCTCATTCAACTTATTCTAGAGCACCCACTTCTAATCTCATTCTTGGTTGTTGGTCTTGGGAGAAGTTCCCAAGTATGATTCATTTGCATTAGTTCTTCCATAGCCTCAATCTAATACTAATCTTTGCATGCTTCAATCACCATTTTAGGTTCAGCTTTGGAAAGTAAACATAAGCTTACTTGTTCTTCTGTCATAGCAACCTTTCTCCTCGTCAACACACCTTTTCTTTTATCACCAATAATCTGATCTTTAGAATGATTATTTTACACATACTTAGGAGTCTTAGGGATCCTTTTTGGAGCTTCTTCCTCTTCAATATGTACTTCATTTTGCTGACCTTTATTATTTTCTTCTTCTCTGCAAGAAGACTCATTTGATTCATATCCATCTATCGTCACTGAACTTTTATGTAGATCTTCATACACCTTGACACTTGAACTTTCAACAATTCTTCTAATCCTCTTGTTGTAGCACTAGTAAGCTTTTCTTTTTGTAGAATATCTAAGGAAGATTCCTACATCAGATCTTGCATCAAAATTTCCTAAGTTCTCTTTATCTCTCTTGATATAGAATTTTCTTCCAAATACTCTAAAATATTTGACAGTAGGAGTCTTTCCACACCATAACTCATAGGGAGTCTTTCAACTATTTTCTCTTGCTTGTACTCTATTAAATATGTAGGCTATAGTATGAATTGCTTATCTCTATAGACTTCTGATAGGTTTGCTTCTTTCATCATGGTTCTTGTTGCTTCCTGAATAATACTATTCTTCATTTCAACCACTCCATTTTGCTAAGGAGACCTAGGGGATAAAAAATAGTTTTCTCTTTCTTGTACTATGTTAAGTATGTACACTACAGTATGAAATGCTTCTCTCTAGTAGACTTTTGGTAGGTTTTCTTCCTTAATCATAGTTCTTGTTGCTTCCTAAACAATCATATTCTTCCTTTCAACCACTCTAATGAGTCTAGTTATTAATATCTTTTTATTGCTTTTTGTATACTTTTAAGACACTTTACATATGTTTTTGAAGTATCTCTCTGACAATATCCCCATAGTATGTTATCCTATTATGCATACCTTGCCACCTTGAACCCATTTTGTGGAAATGAAATATGGTGAAATCATTCGTATAATTGCATGGATTAAATATGAATATATATGTATGTGAATGGATGTTGTGATTTAATTATGATAGTTAGTTGCATATGTGTGTTGGATGGATTAATCTCTTTTGTAGCTTAGCACGCAGTGGCAAGGGAGGAGTATTTGTATTAAGTACCAAGTAGCAGAATAGGGGATTAATGAGTTTGAGTTGATCAAAGTGAAGGGAACTATGGAGTTGAACATGGTCATTATAGAAGAAATAAATATTGGAAGATATTTGTTCTTGAATGTTGGATAGTTATCCATGTGTTTCACACACAACCTATCCTTATCTGAATAGGTCTCTTTTTCTAGTTAGTTTTCCAGTTAGATGAATAAGTCAAATCATTATTCCACCTCCTCGTATCTAGGAGTGAGATTTATGATTGTTGTTAGTTAGTTAGTTGGAAGTTCGAATAAGACTCTCCCCATTTTGTATAAAGTCGGGTGATGAGCTCATAGATTAGTTAGTTGATTTTGTTACAAATTTTCAATAGTTAGTAGTTTTCCATTTTTTCAGTTATCCAAAGATATGTTAATACAATGAAGTTATGAAATAAAATCTAAAGAGGGATTCTATCTGAGATCTGGTGTTCTGTAATGAATGGTGTTGTATGATTCATGAATGTATGAGAATCTGAATTAGATCTAGTTTTTAGTTAAGTGAGGCAGTCTTCTAAATTGGCCACTCAGGTATTGTTCATCACTTCATTTATCTTTCACTTATTTATGTGCTTTCATTAATTTTTTTTCTTTATCTTACACGTACATCACAAGTAAATGGTTTATGGTTAGTTAAGTTGTGAATGTTCATGAACATAGTTAGATCATAGTTCTCCGGAGAATAGGATTGGTAGTTTTATCCTTTTAAATAGTTTCAGATTGTTTTTGCATTCACAATTTTTTAGTAGTCACCTACAACTTATGTTGTAGGTACCCGTAGCCACAAGGTTTTGTAACTAGTTTCACATTTTTTACAATTCTATTAATTCCAGCAAGGTAGAATAGTTTGAAAAGGTTTGGGTAGAGTAATTTAGGTTAGCACAAGCTCATGAAGACACATATAGTGGAGTACCATCATAAGTTTGCGCACCTTGGTCAATAATTTAATGTAGGCTTGCAATGTTAAGAGGACTGTTCAACTTCAAACACCCCTAAATTATGTAAATTTACCAAGTCCATAACACATTAGTATGCCTCTACATTTTTGGCACCATTGTCGGGGATGGTACTATCTTCATAGGCATGTTCTTACAAGAATTTATAGTTAACACTTTCATAGTTAAATTTTTTTGTTGTGCATTAGGACTGATAGATTTCATCTTCAAAAACCTAGAGTTATACTAATATTATCCAGGGTCATTTCCATACAAAGACAAACCTCCCATATGCAGAGGTAGAGATATATCCAAGGGAGATTCATCCCTTCAAACATCCAAGATAGAGAAGATACTGGTGATTTTGCTAAGTATACTACGAAGATTGTTGAAAGATTAAATACTACCTTTCAATCTTCAGCATCATCATCATCATCTTCCACAGCCACTGAAGGGACCTTTCGAATAATGGTAGATCCTAATCCACTAGAATGGGGTAATTTTGAGATCCCCATTACTGATCAAGCTAGAGCTACTATGCTGAAAAATATTCCACCATCAGCATTACCAGTATTTTATGGCTTGGTAACAGAGGACCCAGATACCTTCCTCTTTGAGTTTGATGTCTTGTGCAAAAGTTATGATTACACTTTTGATGCCCACCGACTCAACCTCTTCCCAGCCACTCTTAAGGATTCTTCCCTTAGATGGTTTATGGGACTTGGCAAGGATGTTCTAGATTGGGACACCATGGAGACAAAGTTCTTGGAAAAATACAAGGACTATTGTAGAGGATTAGACCGAAGAAAGGATGACATTTTCTCAATGTCTCAAAAAGAGGATGATCCACTAGAGGACTATGTGGAAATATTTTGATTTGGTTTGAAGAAGAACCCCCAACATAAATGATCAAAGGAATCCCTTAAATTAGTATTTTTAAGGGGGTTAATGAAGAAAGCATGGATTCCCTCAACCTTATTGGGGGAGGAGACATTTCTACAAGACCATTTGAAGATATCTATAAAGTTTGTAGAAATTATTCCAAGTCTCTTTCCAGGAAGCCAAGAGGGGAGAGGTCATCCATCACAAGTAAGTCCTCTAATGGGGTTTCTAAAGTTAAAATCAATAATTTATTGTCCAACATGAAACAAGATATAATCAGTCATCTAGCAACATAGTTGATCACCCTCCACATCAAAGAGAAGTAGGAGGAAGTAGAAACCACGCTCACTGAGTATTGTCCTAATTGTAGGAAAAAGAAAGCCAATTGTGAGTGAAAGCGAGTGGCTAGTATCCAAGAGGAAAGGATTGAGAAACCAAACTTCCAAGCAATGGAAGGTGATGATGGAAAAATTTTCTACATAGCACAAAGGAGGCCTTGGTAGCAGAGACAATGTATGCCACCATACCCCCTTACTTTTAATCCATCTTTTCCTATAAGAAATCAAAAATTTTCTGCTTGGAATACCTAGCTTTGGCAATCAAATCAAAACCAATGGTAGAATTCTCAACCATGGGCACAAGCCCAGTCAAATTGGAACTAACAGCCAAATCCATGGCCATAGCAAAAATTTCAGGGTTCCAACTACAATCCACAAAGGCTAACCCAGAAGAATCAATGGTAGCCTTAGTGGAAAAAAGTCCAATAATGGAAAAAAAATATGAATTACCAGTAGCCTATGCTACCTCATCTGCCAGCTCAGCAACAAGATCTAATGCCTCCATCAAATCCTCAATCTCAGCCACCTAAACCATCTCAAATACCTACCCAACCTGCACCTAACCCTAAAACTAAGCCTGTTCAACAAGATTATGCTAACAAAGCTATCCAATACCCCACATATGGGGTAGAGGTGAGTGACCTTCATCTCATATCAGGGAAGCAACTTGGAAGACCTTCATCTCCCATAATTATAGAATTAGACAATGAAGAACCTACAAAGGAAGCCTCAGATAACCCACCTTTGGAATGCTAGTCCAATCAAGGACTCCAACCCACATCACATCCAAAGCCTCCATTCCCTAAACTTTTGGCTATCCAACGACAACATACACAGGTTGAAAAAGACCTTTTAGGCCAATTGAAGGATGTCAACATTAAAATCCCTTTAATCCAAGCTATCAAAGATATTCCCATCTATACTAAGACTGTTAGGGATATTTTACTTAAGAAGCCAGGAAGGAAGAGAAAGGACCCACAAAAAGTTCATGTTTTGGGTAATCTTACTAATATAATGTTGGGAAATATAATTGTTCCCAAATATACAGATCCTGGCAGTCCAGTAGTGGACATAAAATAAATGGAACTCTTATTAAAAATACTTTGATAGACCTGGGTGTTACAATTAATGTGACAACCAAGGAAACCATGAAGCTAGTACAATTAGCCAACCTTAGGCCTAATTGGACAGTCTTACAATTAGTTGATAGGTCTACAGTTATGCCTAAAGGAGTTATTGAGGACCTAGTCATTGCATTAGATTCTTGGGATTATCCTGTTGACTTTATAGTTATTCAACCCAAAGTTAATCTTAAAGGTTATCCATTGATCTTAGATCGACCTTGGTTAGCCACAACCAATGCCTTCATAGGCTATAGATCAAGAAAAATAATCATATCCAACAGAACTGTAACCAAGAATCTAGTACTTTATCCACCAACTCAGCCACATCAAGACCTTGAACAGACCATTTGGCCAAACCTAGATGATGAGGATAACTATTCATTACAAACCTTAATGACCATTAAGTGTAGTCCTCTGCTAGATATTCAAGATGAGGATAAAGTGATAGCTCATATCATACAAAATGACTGTGGTAGGCACCCACAGTAATAGACTTGTTTATCCTGTTTGCAACATCCTTTGGAAGGCATAATACGTACTAGTTCCTTACAAGAAGTATCCTAGATAATCCATACTTTGTTACCCCATAAATGCTTTCCGATCATACCCATATCTACCCTCTATACAATGCATGTCTATGCAATTAGAGGTCAATCTTGGAAAGATGTTGAACGTTAATAGCGCATTGACTAATGAACAACATAAATCCTTGCATACTGTGCTACAGGCACATGCAACAACTTTTGCATGGGATTATAGTGATATGAAAGGCATTGATCCTGCCTTATGAATGCACAAGATTTACATCAATGATGGCTACAGACCCATAAGGTAGCCACAAAGGCATATGAATCCAACCCTTAGAGAAATTGTAAAAGCTAAACTACAGAAGCTTTTGAATGCAAGATTCATATATCCTATCTCAGACAATGAATGGGTTTCACCATTAGTCATAGTACCTAAAAAGGGTGGTAAATGGAGAGTCTATGTTGACTACAGGGAACTCAATACTACCACTAGGAAAGACCATTTTCCATTGCCATTCATTGACCAAGTTTTAGATTCTTTGGCAGGGAAGAAATATTTTTCCTTTCTTGATGGTTTCGGTGGTTAAAACCAAATAAAGATTGCACTTGAAGATCAAGATAAAACCACATTTACCTGTCCCTGGGGTACCTATGCATATTTTGTTTTACCTTTTGGTGTGTGCAATGCTCCAGCCACATTTCAAAGAGTAGTGCTTAGTATATTTTTTGATATTCTACAAAAAATATTGTAGAGATGCACTGAAAACAATTTATCATTAAGCAATGAGAAATATTTTATGGTAATGATAGTGTTAGCTCTCAAAAATGCAGGCGAAATGCCTCAAGAGGTTGCCAATCTCTTGGTATGTTTCAGGGTAACAGACAAGGTCAAAAGATTTAGACCTTCTACTCTTCAGGTGCTGCTAGACCTAGGCGGGTGTACCTATCTGAGTGAAGCAGACTTGACTTTATGCTTATCTCTTTGAAATGTTTTTCCCACAATGGTAGATGGGAGTGGACAAATGAAACCTGATTTGGTATAAATTGTATACCAATATTAAAACTAAAACCTAATATGTTCAGTTAACAGATGTAAAAAATATGAATGAAACTAAATGGTGAAAAATGCAGAGACTAGTGCCTTATTGGGTATGCAGAGTCAAATGAAATCTAAATGAGCAACTTCTTTCTAGAGAATATTCAAATTGTTTGGCATATATTTTTGTTTATAAGTTGTATAAACATGCAAGACTATGACTACCAAGTTCTTCTTAATGATCCAGATGAATTTCCCTGATTACTGTGATCAATTAAAAGGATTTAATCTTTCCTTGAAAGAACCGATCAATCAACCACACAGATACAACAAATGTGCATTGATAAATTGAATATAAACTTGTTACATCAATTTAAATAACTAGAAAGCATCAATCTTGGAGACAACTTTAGTAATACTTTCAATAAGCACAACAGACAATTGACACCAGAAATATGTTGCCACATTAGTTGATTCTCATTAATAACTCCATTTTGAAATCATACATCGTAGTCTTTTTTCTGTCAAAATTATTTTCCTATCCTACCTACTTATTCTATCTACTGTCCTATTTTTATGATCGAAAATGAAAATTTATACACCAGTATTTGAAAAGACACATTGCTTTGTAATCACATGTCGGCGACCAACTGTATTCAAGTTTCTATTAACATTCACCAAACACTCGCCGAGAGAACATGCAGTCATATCAAAGTCCAATGTCTCATCGACAATCATCCCTTTCACCTTGTGTGTCGTTGTGACAATTCAGAGTCAAGGAGATGTTCCATAGATCATATTGTGTCTTACCGAGATACACCTTGTAGTACTCTTCTAGTCGTTGAGACATTAATTTTCTCACTGATAAAACCACATTTGGCGAGACATACGGGTCAGCAAGACTACGTAACTTCATTCTGATAACCTTTTGGTAGAATCCCTATTTTCCTTATCAGCAAGACCCAATGTATTCGCTAAGACCTCACTCCGATACCATTTATTCTAGCCGATAAGTCTTTATGTGCGCTAGTCGGTAAGACATGATGAGTTTGCTATGACTTCATTCCGATGATGACTCTCTTGCCAATGTGTTCTATTTCTGTCGCCGAGACAATGAACAATGTCCTATCGAAAGGTGCCTATAGGTAAATTTCGATCGGTGTGACATTAAAGAAGTCTTTCCAATAGGCAACAATAGACGTATATTAGCAAAAAAAAGCACTATGGATCGGGGAGACCCTCATCAACTCATGCCGATAAGAATTTTACTGTGAGATATTCGAGACTTGATGGATTTTACAGGAACCACATGGAAAAATATGAGCAAAATGTTGTGAAGAGAGGATTTTGTGCTTATGGTAAGGACTCATTTGGAAACTCATGGATGTGAACAACTTGTAAAATTTTCAGAATTTTACAGTTCTAATAGTGGCTCTGTTTGGGGATGAATGATTGTGAGATCATTGCAAGGATCCAGATTTCTAGGTGCGCAGACCAGACTCAAGATGATGAATCAGTGAGAAAAATGGAAATGGAAATGAATTTGAAATGGAGATGAACAAAACCCTAAACTACTATGCATGGAAAAGGATTTTAAGAGGATTATCAAGAGTTGTCCATGCACTAGCAACTCTTAATCCTCTGTGTTTTAACTTCATTTGTTTTGAGCTGTTACGGTCTAAAATTCAAACCATAAATGATGGCTCAAGGCCATCCAAAGGAAAGGCCCATACTTTCCTCTGTCAAACACCCAAATTCTCTTTGAGTTCATCAGATTCTTCTTGAAGATATTCATGCAATCTTCCCAGTCACTGTTATTGAAAGTTTTTAGAGAATCATCATGCTTAGCTTGGCCCAAATTCCCTTCACCGTTCTGCAGTTCAAATTCTCCATCATGGGACAAATCTCTATTATCTTCAACATACAAAGTACATGCATATTCAATTCAATATTTCTCATTATCTTTCTCACTATTATGTATTATAAAACACTCTCCCAACTGTACTAAAAATTCACCATCAAAATGCTTCTCTTAAGAATAATTTTTTTTTGTCATATCAACACTGTTTGAGACAAACAAATCTGAAACCTTTTGCACCTCTTCCATATCACCATTTGGAAATGACACTGGATTATGACTCATATCTTCAATATCATGCATATATGAACCAACCAATGCTAGACTTCTATCATCCTTGGTATGCAAATAAATGTCTTCTCCACATGAGTTAGAAATTTCAAAATCACATACCTCTTCTTGAATGGACACAGATTTTTGATCAACTTCAAAGGTTTCTCCATCATTTTGAGAAATGCATTGGGAGTCATATGAATCATTGCACAAAGAACTTTCACTGTCAAAACAAATGTAAGCTGGACACAAAACTTTAGAATCATCCTTGTGTGCACATCTCTGGTATTCAAGAGTTAGCAAATCTGAAATTTGTTCACTGCTGAGTGAACACGTTTCTTCTTCCATATATTCTATTATTTCTCCCTCTTCTTGATCTCCACAAGAGCTGGAAATATCTCCTTGCTGTAAATCAAGATTTGCATGATTTCCCTCAAACTCTTCCTCACTGTGACATGATACACAATCCCCTTCCATTTCATTTTCATCAACATGGAAATTTTCAAGATCATTGTAGTTATTCTCTTCACATGTCGATGTACTTTCCTCTTCATTTGAGCACGTTCCATCCTCATCATGGAGTGGATTAAAAAAGAAATCATTTTGTAGCACATGTTGGCCAGATGTCATTTGAGATTCTTCTATTATTTGATCACACAATAGTTTTGAAGAAAAAATAAAACTATTTTCAAGTGTGCAATCTTCTTGTTCATCAATCATGTTCTCATGGTTATGAGCTGCAGCTAAAGGGTTTATTTGTTCACTATCAAATGGATCCACATTTTCCATTGCTTCTTCCTCTTGATTACCACAATAACTGCAAGAATCACCTTGCTGTAAATCAGAATCCATAGTTTCATCTTCACAATTTGAATATTCACTGGATCCCTCATAACATACATTGCTTTCCCTATTACAATTTGTTATGCAAGACAAATCTCTTGTATCTTCATCTTCCAGGCTATTATGAGAATCATATTGACTTGCACATGTCTCATCTTCTATTGGATGCATTGTTTGATCAATTTCTCTATACTCATTAGAAATACAACTATTGGACTCAACATTGATAGTGCTCTCATACCTTATCCTCTCCATGGCATCAATGAATTTATTCACTCGATCACAGGCATGCTGTATTGATAATTCTGACCAATAGGCTGATTCAGGTTTCCAAACTTTTATGAACTGTGCAACAAAAATGGGTCTTGTAGGCTTA
Source organism: Sequoia sempervirens (assembly GCA_007258455.2). NCBI lineage: Eukaryota > Viridiplantae > Streptophyta > Pinopsida > Cupressales > Cupressaceae > Sequoia > Sequoia sempervirens. The sequence continues at coordinate 155,137 of VDFB02151235.1, forward strand.
CAATTAGGAGGTAGTTGCATACAGATATTTATCATCCTATTGTATAGAGAAATTTTATCTTCTCCTTCATGTCTCCTTATTTTAAGAAATGCATCAAAGGGGTAAATTCCACATTCTGATCCTGTGATGGAATCTTCACTTTGAGTATGTACATATTCATCTTCTTCTTCTTCAAATTGTTGATTCCAGCATACATATTGCTGCAAGTTCTGATTATTTTGAATCTCTAATAACTCATGGGAAGCCCAATTTGGTGCAGACAGATTTCCATATTTCTCAAGAAATTGATCCTGAAATCCTTGGAGAGAATCAATAGAAGCTATCGGTAGGTTATTAAACCAATCCCTAGCTTCATGAATGAGTGACATAATGAGTAGCCTCATATGTAAATCCTCATAAGGTATATCCAAATCTTGGATGAAAGCATTGAAATTCCCCAAATGATCTTAAGCAGTAATTGCACTACTCCCTGTAAACTTTGGAACAAGACTTCTCCAACTGCCATCCATAGGGTAAGGGTACAATTGAAACCCTGTTAGGTCGAATTGTCTGATCATTGTCATGTATTGATGGGGGGAAGGGTTATGCGGATGCTAAAACTGGTACATCGGATTATTGTATTGTGCATGGTGATGTGGCATGTAATGCTGACCATGAGGTGTCTGTGGTGAATATCTATTCTGTTGTGCATGATATGCATTGCCTCCATTGTGAAAATTTCCAATTGTATTATCAGGCGCTTGAGGGGTCCAATGCCTGCCTGCATTTGTGTATTCATTCTTATTGCATAATTCTAACAATTGCTAGTCCAATTGCAACTTTTTCTTTTTCAATTCTTCAATTCCTCTTATCAACTACTGCCTTTCAAAATATTCTTTTGTTCCATACACAAATTGTCTATCCATTCTTCATCAGGTTTTTACTAGAGTCGCTACCTACTTTTCCAAAAGTTGGAAAATGTTTCTTTTTACAATTATTTCTGATTTTCCCCAGAGGAATCACTCTTTTTGAAACTTCTCAAATTGCAAATTTTTCTTCAATGACTCTATATGATGGTCTTCAACTGAATATTCTGAAATAATCCACAGCCGAGTCGCCAATTTGTTAGCTCTCAAAAACGTAGGCGAAATGCCTCAAGAGGTTGCCAATCTCTTGGTACGTTTCAGGGTAACAGACAAGGTCAAAAGATTTAGACCTTCTACTCTTCAGGTGCTGCTAGACCTAGGTGGGTGTACCTATATGAGTGAAGCAGACTTGACTTTATGCTTATCTCTTTGAAATGTTTTTCCCACAATGGAAGATGGGAGTGGACAAATGAAACCTGATTTGGTATAAATTGTATACCAATATTAAAACTAAAACCTAATATGTTCAGTTAACAGATGTAAAAAATATGAATGAAACTAAATGGTGAAAAATGCAGAGACTAGTGCCTTATTGGGTATGCAGAGTCAACTGAAATCTAAATGAGCAACTTCTTTCTAGAGAATATTCAAATTGTTTGGCATATATTTTTGTTTATAAGTTGTATAAACATGCAAGACTATGACTACCAAGTTCTTCTTAATGATCCAGATGAATTTCCTTGATTACCGTGATCAATTAAAAGGAGTTAATCTTTCCTTGAAAAGAACCGAATCAATCAACTACACGATACAACATATGTGCATTGATAAACTGAATATAAACTTGTTACATCAATTTAAATAACTAGAAAGCATCAATCTTGGAGACAACTTTAGTAATACTTTCAATAAGCGCAACAGACAATTGACACCATAAATATGTTGCCACATCAGTTGATTCTCATTAATATCTCCATTTTGAAATCATACATCGTAGTCTCTATTCTATCAAAATTCTTTTCCTATCCTACCTACTTATTCTATCTACTGGCCTATTTTTACGATCAGAAATGAACATTATACACCAGTATTTGAAAAGACACATGACTTCGTAATCACATGTCGGTGAGCAACTGTATTCGGGTTTCTATTAACATTCACCAAACACTTGCCGAGACAACATGCAGTCATATCGAAGTCCAATGTCTCATCGACAGTCATCCCTTTCACCTTATGTGTCACTGTGATAATTCAGAGTCAGAGAGATGTTCCATAGATCATATTGTGTCTTACCGAGATACACCTTGTAGTACTCTTTTGGTCGTTGAGACATTAATTTTCTCACTAATGAAACCACATTCGGCGAGACATACAGGTCGGCAAGACTACGTAACTTCATTCCGATAACCTTTTGATAGAATCCCTGTTTGCCTTATCGGAAAGACCCAATGTATTCGCTAAGACCTCACTCTGATACCATTTATTCTGGCCGATAAGTCTTTCGGTGTGCTAGTCGGTAAGACATGATGAGTTCGCTATGACTTCATTCTGACGATGACTCTCTTGCCAATGTGTTCTATTTCTGTCGCCGAGACAATGAACAATGTCCTGCCAAAAGGTTCTTGTAGGTAAATTTCGATCGGTGTGACATTAAAGAAGTCTTGCCGATAGGCAACAACAAATGTATATTAGCAAAAAAAAGCACTATGGATCGGGGAGACCCTCATCAACTCATGTCGATAAGAATTTTACTGTGAGATATTCGAGACTTGATGGATTTTATAGGAACCACATGGAAAAATATGAGCAAAATGTTGTGAAGAGAGGATTTTTTGGTTATGGTAAGGACTCATTTGGAAACTCATGGATGTGAACAACTTGTAAAAAATTTAGAATTTTACAGTTCTAACAGATAGAAGGCATTTTCTCGGGACATTTCATTTCTAGTGTAGGGATACAAGTTGACCCTAAGAAGATTCAGATCATATCTACATTGCCTATTCCTCAAAAACAAAAGGGTGTGAGAATATTTCTTGAACATGCAAGTTAGTATAGAAGATTCATCGAATATTACAGTAAAATGGTTGCACCCTTGTTTAATTTGTTGACAAAGGATATTGAATTTTAGTGGACTCCAGACTATCAACAATGCTTTGACAAGTTAAAGATAGCCTTGACTAATGCACCAGTTTTAAGAGGTCCAAATTGGACATTGCCATTTCATGTTCACTGCATTAGACTTTGCAATTGGAGCTATATTGGGACAAAAATAGGGAAATAAAGAATATGTCATATATTATATTAGTAAAAACTTGCAGGTAGCGAAATTGAACTATACAATGACAGAGAAAGAAATGCTTGCAGTTGTCTATGCCATTAACAAGTTTAGACATTATATTTCTGGTTATCAAGTATTCATACACACACATCATACAACAATTAGATACTTGATGAATAAGCTGGTAGTAGGTGGAAGACTTGTAAGGTGGTTATTGTTGCTGCAAGAATTTGATATAACCATAGTTGATAAACTAGGAAAAGCTAATGTGGTTGTTGATTTTCTGTCTAGACTGCCCACAACATCTAATGAAGGAGTAGTTGATGATACTTTCCTTGATGAACATTTATTTGGTTTAACTATTCATAATCCATGGTATGCTGATATAGCTAACTACTTGGTAACAGGGCAGGTTCCAACTTACTTCTCTCCTAGGGAGAAAAGACAATTAGTTCATAAATGCTTTCCCTATTCTTGGATTTTTGGATCCTTATTCTACACTGGTCCAAACAACATTATGAGAAGATGTATTAGGGAGGATGAAGTTTTTGACATACTGAAAGCCTGCCATGATGAACCTTGTGGTGGAAATTTTGCAGCCCAGAGGACAACTTTTAAAGTCTTGACAACAAGATATTATTGGCCAACTCTTCACAAAGATTTTGTTAAGTATACTAGAAGTTGTGAGAGATTCCAAAGAATGAGAAGATCTACAAGAAGTGATGAGATGCCACTACAACCTAAACTAGCATTAGCTCCTTTTGACAAATGGGGGCTAGATTTTGTTGGCCCTATCTCACCCACTTCAAATAACAAAAAATATATACTAGTATGTATTTATTTCATAACCAAATGGGTAGAAGTCAAGGAATTGAAGTTTTCCAAAGATGGCAATGTTGCCAAATTCCTATATGAGGAAATCTTCACTAGGTATGGTGTTCCTAAGGAGATAGTGACTGATCAAGGGCCATAATTCACATCAGACCTCATAGCTCAGCTAGTTAAAGAATATCAAATAAGGCATAAGAAATCTACCCCATATCATCCTTAGGAAAATGGACAAGTTGAGGTCACCAATAGGGAGATTGAGAACATACTTACAAAAATAGTACTTCATAGGAGAGATTGGGTATCCAGATTGTGAGAAGTTGTTTGGGCATACAGAACTACCTGGAAGACAACTACATGGTTTACCCATTATGAGTTGGTTTATGGCAAAGCAACAGTGTTACCCATTGAGTTTGAATACAAAACCCTATGCACAACAATTGACATAGGGACAGACTTAATAGAATCTCAGAAAGAAAGGTTTCAACATTTAAATACCATGGATGAAATCAAATTGCAAGCATTGCACCATACAGAGGTTATCCATAAACAAAGAATTAAATGGCATGACTAGTACATAAAGACTAAATAATTTGTTGTAGGTGATTGGGCACTTCTGTATGATTCTAGGTATAAATATTTTCCAATAAAATTACAGTCACGATGGCTAGGACCTTGTGAGATCAAGCAGGTCTTCCCTAATGGTGCAATTCAATTGAAAACTATTGATGAGGTCAAATTCTCCCTTCTGGTTAATGGAGATATACTCAAATTGTACAAGAAACCACTTGAACACGATGATTTCATCCTATCTATGATGGATGAATATGGTGTACACAGTTCAATTAATTCAAGATCTAGTACACAAGATGATGTTCCAATAGGAAGCAACTTACCCACCATGTCTAGTAGTATAGAGGTCGAGTTGCACAACTCCACCTTTGAGATTACCCAGGCCTAATTTTCTATGCTTTAAATCACATGCACACGTTGCACAATATTTGTAATGACAATGTTCTCAATTTAGTGGGACCTGTACTTTTGATTTCTCAGGACCTGATCACATGGGACCTGACATTCATATTTCAATCGGGCCTTGTGCTTTGTGTACCTGTAGCAATACTCATTGCATGGATGCTACACTTACTTGGCATATTCAAATTGTTTTCCCATGAATTATTCTAATGCACACATGTGTTCTTTACTCTCCAGTAAAGCACATATTGATGGTACAACCACCACTTTTCATCAACTCCTATGCAATCAATACAAATCACATCACTTGTACACCACACTATGTGCCTTATTTACTTCATTATTGCACTGAGTATTACTTTCTATTTCAAACATATAAAAGGTAACTTCATGTAATTAAATCTTGCTTTCTTTTTGCATCCATTATTATTCATTGTTTAAACTATACATGTGAATTTAATCACCATTTATTTTCATCATTATCCTATCACCCTAACCCAGTTTCACATGAGGTGCGGTCACTTCACTTTAAGTTGGGGGGAGGGGTATCACTGTTATAATTTTTTCTATCAATTTTTTTGATTTTACCACCCAAGTTTGTCAGAGTACATTAATACCATCCTTATAAAACTAGAAAAACTTCTTTGTGTTTTTTATAAATATGATTTATTCCTTGAGATGAGCTAAGGAATAGAATTTGAATGCTTGATTGAACTGAGATAGAAGGATTGTGAGTATGGGGTATAGAGAAGACATTTGGAATAGCAGTTGATTGAGGGTTTTTAGGTGGTGAAGTTGAGTTTGCAAAATTTGAACCTCTTGAGGTTACAAGAATTGATAGAATAATGGGAGGTGATGTAATTCGTAGAGAACCATCTGCTCACAAATAAATATTAGAGGATACAATGGTTATACCTCTATTCACCAGAGTATGGTGGCTGGAGTATTTTCTAAAGTTGACAGAATATGATAATGAGATGGTTAGGGATTTTGCAGCCACATTGAGGTATGATGAAGCAATAGTAAAAGGATTAGTGGTGGATGGCTTGGAAATGACAATCACTCAAGTAATGGGGTTACCTCACATAGGCTTCGAGCACCCATCTTGTGCAAATGTGGTAGCAATGAGGGAAGCATTCCATGAACAAGGTGAGAACTTTGATTCAATTTCACAAGGTACTAAAAGAATTTCCCTTTCATTCTTTTGGGGGAAATGTGCTACTTATATTATCAAATACCTTGTGATGGCCACCATAATCTATTGTATATTGTTCATTTTAAGTTTTTGAACCATTTATGACATGATCAATTTGTCAATGTACGCAATTTTCTATACAACATGCTAAAAAGAATGGCCTCTAAATATCAGAGGAGGCAAGTTGATACTACATTGCCTCATCATTGTCTGATAAATTTATTAGTGAAGAGAAGTTTAAGAATTCAACATCCCCAGGTTGATTGGGATGCTTTTAAAAATTGCAAAGAAATTACTGAATTGCTTGAGGCACCCGAAGTAGAAGATGAACCCTTACCTGAGCCTAAATCAAAAGATGACTAGGGGCATGATGAACTTGAAAGAGAAGATTCCCTTGTTGCACCAATTGCTTCACCTACCCACAACCAAAGTGAGACTGAGAGACAAGATATACCAGTTGCGGAAACAAAGGAACCCTCGTTTTCCAAAAACTCTAGAGTTGGAGGAAGTACTGCATCAACGTCCTCAAAAGGAAAAGGAAGAGGAAATGAGTTGTTAAGCAGGAAAATGTTGAAAGGGATGAAGGTAGGAAAAAGAGGAGTAAAAGGGGTAAGGATAGTATAGTTACATAGGAAACCACTACTCCCTACCATTGAAGAAGGATAAGAAGACATAAAGTTGAGAAGGACTTGGAGGAACCATTTCCAGAAGGAAACGCTGGGGAACAACATTATCATATTCCACTCATGGTAGATATAGACATAGATAGGGAAAGAGTTGACCCTGAGAATGTTTATGTTGAAAATGTTGATATACCTGCTAGGAGGAAAAGATATATATCATCTTCCTCTAATTTTGACTAAGAGGATCCTTTTATTGCTAAGAAGACCATAAGGAAAGTTTCCATTGACTCTCTTAAGGAAATTTTTGATGCCATGGGTAATGTTAGTGACAGTTTGCATTTTGAAGAAGAAAAGGAGTTGTAGGAAGATAGAAACATAAGGAAGGAACTTCAAGAAGCCCTTGATAGAATAAAGTAGTTGGAAGAACAGTTAAAGGGGTATGAATAAAAAGACAACGAAAAGGAAATGAGAATCAAGGAGCTGGAAGAAAAAGTACAGACCTATGGCCATGGAAATAAATTGGATCTATTGGCATAGATGGCTGAAGGTAAAATGGGGATTGAAATTGATTTGAATTTACAACCCCTTGTTGCAAAAACACCATCCTACCATACTACTTTGTCTTTGGGCTTTGAATTGATGAAAATTACTACTCAATTTAAGCAAGAAAAAGAAAACTGGGAAAAAGAAAAGAAAATCTTGAATGAAACTAAGATTTTGGAATTGAAAAGACTAGAGGAGAAATTAACAAAGGTAGTTGATAGATCTATCTAGATAATTGAATGTAGACCTTCGTCTAGGGTTTCTACATTGTTTTTAAAGGAGAAATTTCTTAGTTTTCAGTTCAATAAGTTTATTAATGACTAGTTTTTTTCTTTAGATAAGTGACATAGTTTTCTCACTTTCTTCAGTAAAATTAGTTTGGAGGAGCAAGACCAGTTATGTGAATATTATTTGCATAACTATGTGCTGGTAGAAGACATTGAGTGGAATCCTCTAATTTATGTTGGGGATTTGCAAGTGAGAGCTCTTACGTCTTACTTCAGAAATGAGCAGCTCCATGGGGAGTTAATGGAGAAGTATGAAGAAAAGGAGAAGACAATGGCACTACAGATTAGAAAGGAAGCAATAAATCCTGACATAGTTGTTTCTCAATGGTTAAGACTCCTTTCTCATAGGGGGCCAAGGAAAACAATTATAGACTTAAGGCTCAGGGATTATAGAAGGATTCAATAATTGGTAGTAACCACTCTTCAAAATTGTCTGGTCTATGTAAGGAATAGATGGGACATTCTAACTCTAGAGTTAATCTAGAGGAAGGAGCCTCACTCCCTCTACAATTTTATGATCATGTTTGAGAGGTTACACAAGTACATTGAGCTCTCAAGTGTAAGGAGAGTGGAGTGGCTTCCATTGACCTACCACTCTCCTATCTTACTTCACCCAATTCCACATTGGACTGGGTGGATTACTCATGAGGATAGGGATGCAGAATTGGACAAGATGAACACACTTGCATGCTACAATGGTTTCTACCTCAAACAGGGCAGGGAGTCAATAAAGTCATAGATCTCAGGTAGATTGCTTTGTTTTATAATCTTCTCCTCTAGGTGATATAGTTTGATATTTTTGCTTGAGGACAAGCAAAATGACAAGTTAGGGGGGAATGATGATTTTGGTTATTAATATCTTTTTATTGTTTTTTATATACTTTTAGGACACTTTACCTATGTTTTTGAAGTACCTCTTAGATAATATCTCCATAGTATGTTATCCTATTATGCATACCTTGCCACCTTGAACCCATTTTGTGGAAATGAAATATGGTGAAACCATTCGTATAATTGCATGGATTAAATATAAATATATATGTATGTGAATGGATGTTGTGATTTAATTATGATAATTGCATATGTGTGTTGGATGGATTAATCTCTTTTGCAGCTTAGCACGCGGTGGGAAGGAAGGAGTATTTGTAGCAAGTACCAAGTAGTAGAATAGGGGATTAATGAGTTCAAGTTGATCAAATTGAAGGGAACTATGGAGCTGAATGTGGTCATTATAGAAGAAATAAATATTGGAAGATATATGTTCTTGAATGTTGGATAGTTATCCATGTATTTCACATGCAAGCTATCCTTATTTGAATAGGTCTCTTTTTCCAGTTAGTTTTCCAGTTAGATGAATAAGTGAAATCATTATTCCACCTCCTCGTATCTAGGAGTGAGATTTATGATTATTGTTAGTTAGTTGGTAGTTCGAATAAGACTCCCCATTTTGTATAAAGTCGGGTGATGAGCTCATAGATTAGTTAGTTGATTTTTTTACAAATTTCCAACAGTTAGTAGTTTTCCAGTTTTTCAATTATTCAAAGATATGTTGATACAATGAAGTTATGAAATAAAATATGAAGAGGGATTATGTCTGATATCTGGTGTTGTGCAATGAATTGTGTTGTATGATTCATGGATGTATGAGAATCTGAATTAGATCTAGTTTTTACTTAAGTGAGGTAGTCTTCTGAGCTGGCAACACAGGTACTGTTCATCACTTCATTTATCTTTCACTTATTTATGTGCTTTCATTAACTTTGTTTTCTTTATCTTACACGTACATCACAAGTAAATGGTTTATGGTTAGTTGTGAGGCCCACCCCCATGCTACATCTAGTACTTGGATTATTTTGAGTTTGGTTATGGTCTATGCCTATTGACACCATTGATGATAGAATATTTAAACATTTAAGTTCTTATGATGATTTGATTTTGATTACACTACATGCTTAGTTAGCTGACTATGATGATTGATCTAATTTACGTTGGTTATTGAGTTTGTTTAATTTGATTCTGGAAACTTAATGAATTAATGAAACAAGTGTTGTGAACAAATCATGTTGCAATTAGATGAGTATGAAAATTAAGGTTAATAGAAATTGGATAAGATGAGTGGCTAATGATTTTTCAATTATGTTTAGGATCTTTATTCTATACAAATTATGAAACTTGTGTGAATGCAATTGTGATTCAAATGGTTTGATAATTATATGAATATGATTTACTTGGATAGATTAACGCGTGCATCTTAAGTGTGCAGGTACATTTTCCATGGCCAATGGAAATTGGAGGAAATGCTTGGGAACCCTAAGTAAATTAACCAGTGAAACTGAGCGAAAGTCCATATGGAGGGACTATAGTTCCATCATGTAATGTATTTTATTCGTGACATTATTTGTGAATGTTTGTAAATTGATTTTTATTGCCTTGTCAGGCCATCTAGGAGGTGAGTTGTCCATCCAAGTGGACAAACTCGGATTTGAACTTTTAGACACTTTTTGGGGATTGAAAAGTGATATATTTTTAGTATTTCTATGGGTTTGAGGTCCCTAGAGCAGGTACCTATGGGTTAGGTACCTTTTTAGCTCAAAATATTGGGTCAATCTCAAGATTGGGCACTCTTTTTGAGGCCTTTAAGAGCTTTGACGAAATTAAGGTTTTGGGAACTAGGATGGGGACTATTCTTTTTCATTCCCACTTCTCCAAATTGCCTTGGAAGGCTCCCAAGATCTCACAGATGTGTGAGCACACATGGGTGAGTGTGCTTGGAAGAGTGAATGAGAGGTTGACAAATGCCAACTCTCTATTCAAAGGAATTCAAACTTGAGTTCCTATAAAACAAGCACAAACCAAGGGTTATGGGATTCTTTTTGCATTCTAGATTTTGGTTGAATTTTGGTGGTTGAGGAGTTGGAAGAAAAAGCTTGGAAGAAGAGTTGTGTGGATGCTCAACCCATCCTTCATTAAGCTTAGTTTTGAGGTAGATTCACCACTCTTTTTGTTTCTCTATTTTTTTAATTTGAAAGATTACATGTGTATGTAAAAATGTGCTTGGTATTTAATCTCTTGTGTTTTGCTTGCATGCTTATTTCAAAATGCTTTTGGTGCTTATTTTCTTGTGTTGTTTAATGTGGTTTATGTGATGGGAAAAGGGTTGTATAGGGATAGGCTCACCCAAAATTTGGGAAGAGCATCCCTCGTTGGGGATGGTATGGAGTAGGAACCTCCATGGGGAAGTTTAATCCCTCCTTAAGAGGAGAGGCTCGAAAAGGGTATGAGTACCCATATGTAATTGTGAAATGGAAGAAATGGTTTTGGTGGTATGGGTTTTGGAGAAAGAGGAGATATTAAAGAAGGGTTGCATGTGAAATGATGGGAGTATGATATTGACTTGTTCTTGATGTTATTATTATGAGTCCCCATATGGAGTGTGTAGTCCACCCTCCATTCCCCACTTTGGATCCTTGATGGAATCCTTAAGTTATGTGATAAACCCCTTTGGGAGGGAGTGATATTTTGTTGTATGTTCCATGTGTGTTTATATGGCTTGTTGGAATGGTCTTTGTGTATACCTGGTTCCCTTGGCTACCTCCTAGCTCGGGGGTGGTTGGTTTTCCAACCAAAGGTTGAGAGGTGAGCACTAGCTTGGCCATGGAGAAAATATTTGTGTTTTGTGTAGGTTGAAGAAAGTTACGAGGACCTTGCAAATTTTGGGAAGGAGTACCTATTTTGTCTTGTCATTATTTCTATGGGGTGAAGATATCCTCACAAAAATGTAACTACCTTTATGGATAGATGTGAGAGTAAAGTGTATATGTGTGAAAGTGGTGAGCATTTGCATGACTTTGTAACTCTATATGTAGGAGTGAAAAAATAATACTTGTTAAATGCAAGTTTCACTGTTCTTTTATTTAAGTGACTAGGCATCTCGATTTTGAAAATATAAATGTTAGGATTAAAATAAAGTTCCTACATTTCATTCTTTTTCTTAAAGAAGAAAGCTATATTCTAATGAGAAACATAAAGCGTGTATTTTGGAAGAGGGATATAATGTTTAGATGTAGAAGTTTATAGATATGCCATTTGTTATTTGAAATAAAGTGAGTTGAATATAGATTTGAGCATTATTTTATAAATATCTTTATTTCTTTACTTTGTATTTTCATATCTGATTAAAGTGTGTAAGGAGAAGGAGATAAAATTGATCTATTTCTCAAGAAAGGAAAGAAAGAAAAGAATAGATAGTTGAGAAAAAATAAATATTAAATCTTATTGTTGTAAAAATAAAAGAAAAGCAAAGAACAGATAGTTTAGAAGTAGTCTATCTTTGTTTATATGTATTATAGAGAGGCACAATGTTTTGCATCTCCCCTCTTATTTTTCCATGTGTAGGATAAGTAAAATATGCCTAAAATGTTTTGAGCTAGTTAATAAGCATTCGGTTAGTAACGATTATTTGTTTGTTATTCTGGTGTTAAAAGATATATTTGTTACATAAGCCATCAAGGAACTATGAAGGTTTTGTCTGGTGGTTATACACAGACGTAGTCACTCTTAGTGTAGGTAACTAGAAAGTTGAAAGGCTAAAGGCATTATTCTATAGTTTTTTTTTTTTTTAATTCAACATCTGAGTAATCTAAGCAATGTTTTTAATCTTGAAACTCTTGATACTGTCTACGAGCAAAATTAATAATAACAATAAAAATAATAATATCTATTCATTCGGATAGGTCGAGAGTCCTAGAACAATAAAGAAACTAAAATGTAAGACTGATTTTGGTATAAGTGGAAAAATTCATTTAGGTGGCTTCATATAAGGTTATAGTATTGTTTTGATTGTTTTGATGTGTATTCAATTCCAAATCATGTAACTCAGGATATAGAGATACACCACACCTAATCTAATTATAACTGTACATTTATCGAAGCCTATACCTCTTCCCATGGTAGTGATTGGCTTCTATTTCTTGTTATTAACAATAAAGATATGAGACCACACCTTGAATAAACATTAACACCCACTGATTTAATACGTCTTCCTTGAGTATGCATAGACTGAAAGAGAGGTAAGATTCCTTCAAATTCCCTTGTGGAAGGCTAGGTATTGATATCCAATTGTCCCATCATAGTTCCATTCTAAATCCTTATTTGGTGATAGGGGAGTCTATGATCCTCAACCTGCATTACATAAAATTCAATAAAGCGATATGTAGTTTTGTGCTCAGATTTGAAGAGAGGAAGAAAATAATGAAATAAATAAATAAGAGAGTTGGAACAATACCTGCACGGTTTCGTAAGAAACCATTTCTTGGCTAATATAGATTTTGCAACCTCTATTGTGGCACAACCCTCAGCATGGATATCTTGAAAACTACACAAGAACTCGTAGTGTCTCAAGAGAATTGTCGAATCAATGACTCTTTTGAGCGCCTAAATAGGTGAGATATAAGGAGCAGAGAAAAAGTGAAGTTAATGTGTCTATGGTGTAAAAAAAAATAAAAAAAATTGAAATTGGCACTGTAAAATAAATCATTCCCTTGGATCGATAAGTGCATTTGTCACATCCCTTATATGTCACACTCAATCAGTCTTAAGAGTAATATGCCTGCAATGAAGGAATGGATTGGTGGCATAGGTTTCATACCAGGTATGTTAAGATAAATTTAGCATTGACTTTAGAGTGCATCAGGCATCATTCTCAAATTAGATTGAAAAGAATACTGTCACCATATCCTCTGCACAAAGTTGCCTACATGACTCATTCTGCATTTACAATTTGGGAGAAAAAGAGGGTTGGTAAATATACATAGCAGCGAGTGCAAGTACCTGTGTAGATCCCCAACCACTTACCATTGAGTGACCAACTCAATCCTAAGTTGGAATACACTAACAACTGCCACACCTCAGGCATGTGACAACATTGACAGTGTTGGGTCGATTCCCCAACACACCATAAAAAAAATTAATAAATATAATGCCAATCGGCTATAATAGAGTAAATATAATATCTACTAAGGGTGATGGAAGACTGTTGGCGCACGATTGCCTATGCTCCTATGTACAAGAGTATATCACAATGCAATAATGATTGACTTCCATCATTGACCATAGTTGCAAGAAGCCCTATCTACTCAGGTGAATTTCAACCTCAACGAAGCTTGCTACATTTAGAAAACTAGTCCATATTTCATTAATATATGTAAATGAACTTGGATGAAAGTGATACGAGCCTAGTATTGTTTTAAAGATAAAAGAAAATCCTGACATGGATAAGTATGGTAAAAGTAAAACGAGATTCCAAAGCACCCAATAACCTAATGGTAGCTATGTTTCCAGTAGTCAAATGTTGACACAATGTCAGGGAAGAGATGTTGGCTGAAATAAGGTAAGGGAGTTACTTAGAGGAATTAAATAGAAATAAAAAAATAAGTCACGTAGTTAAGTAACTCTAATTAAAATAGTAAGAAAATAAAGATAACCAAAAGAACACTGTAAGAAATCTGTTTTTGATTTGAAGGTATGACAAATCTATGCCAGAATTATGTCAGATGGTATGCCAATAAGATCTTATATCATTAAGCCACACTGACATGTTATGATACCCACACTAACGGAAATGGTATTCTAACATTAGAATTGATAGAAATAAGTTTAGGCTCTTCTTTAGTTTCCTACAAATATAGTCAAAAGGGATGCCAAAATCGGTTAAAATTGTTTTATTATTACCTAGTCTCAATTATGTGAAAACCAAAATGATTTGGCTAGAAAATAAAATAGCTTTTAACATGAAGAATGTTGGCCAATTGAAGTCTTGGGTGAGTATGGTGTTGTTGCTGCGTCACTTTTATATTATCAATTTCATAATAAACACAAACATTAATTTGTGCCTTGTTAAGAAGAAAACCCCATCTCAGGGTACGCATTGAGAAGCCACTTTAGATTAAAGAAAACAATAAAATAGAAAGAAGTAAAGCATCGTGACAAACTTTATGACAAGCTATTCCTTAAATAAAGTAAAAAGTAAAAAGGGAATCTATTCCCATATTCTTAAAGGAAGATACTATTAAACAAAAATAAGGTGATTTCACATAAATAAAGGTTAGTATTCTAGTATTTATTTAAGAAGAGAAAAAAAATCATATTAATATAAGAGTATGTATTAAGATAAAGGTTAGGCCGTGCATTAAAATAAAAAGAGAATATCCTCTATTAATGTAGGTATCTTTCTAATCAAATTTTATATATATATATATATTTTGAGGAATAGGATAACTATTATCATTATATTTTTTCAAAATGTTTTCTAAAGTAAATAGGATATATATTATATTATAAATCAAAGAGTAAATAAACAAATAAGTGATTTAATTATATTAAAGAGAAAGTGGGATTATATAATAAATATAATGTTTATAAGAAAATAAATATTTTAATATGTTACATAGATTATTGTTTGGAATTATAAGGGAAGTTATATTAGTATTATTGTTAATAGTGATACTTGTCAAATTAATATCAATATAAATATAGATATTAATGGTGAGATTAATCTTAATATTATTAATACAAAAAAAAGGTGTTGATGAGAATATTCATAATGTTCATATCATTTTAGTATTGGAAGTTATCCATAACACCTCTTTATCCATGTAACCTTGATTTTTGAGCCAACGTGATACTTGTTCAAGGGTGCACACAATGGACTTGACGCACTCAACCTCACCACCCCCGCATACCCTGCCCTCGGCATCATGTCAGTGATGATGATTGCACGAACAACGTCACTTGATGTGTATAGTGGGTTACCATGCACATGCATGGTTGTTAAATGTTAGTATTTTGTATTAATGTTCAAAAAAAAAAAAATTGCTAGTTGTGTTTTTCCCTCGTGTAAAATTATGGGCATTACATTAGTTAAGTTGTGAATGCTCATGAATAGAGTTAGATCATAGTTAGATCCAGAGAATAGGATTGGTTTTTTTTTTCCTTTTAAATAGCTTTAGATTGATTTTTATATTTGTAGCTTTTTAGCAGTCACCTACAACTTATGCTGTGGGTACTTGTAGCCACTAGGTTATGTAACTAATTTCATTTTTTTTACAATTCTATTAATTCCAATAGGGTAGAATAGTTTGAATAAGTTTGAAGAGTAATTTAGGTTAGCACAAGCTCATGAAGACACATATAGTGGAGTACCATCATAAGTTTATGCGCCTTGGTCGATAATTTAATGTATGCTTACAATGTTAAGAGGACTGTTTAGCTTGGCACACCCCTGAATTGTGTAAATTTACCAAGTCCATAACACATTAGTATGCCTCTACACACTCCATTCTGTTGAGGAGTTCTAGAGGCTGACAAATGCCTCTATATTCCTTGAACTTCACAAAAATTATTAAATTCATTGGAGGTGAACTCTCCACCTTTTTCAAATCCCAAACATTTGATTTTCATATCCATTTCATTCTCAACCATAGCTTTAAATGTCTTAAACTTATTTAGAGCTTCTTATTTTTGTTATACAAAAGTAACCCAAGTCATTCTAGAATAATCATTAATTAACAACATGAAATACCTATCACCTTGAAAAATTCTTATTTTGGTAGGTCCACAAAGGTGTTTATGCATCAATTCCAAAGGACTGGTAGAAGATTGTTCTTTGATTTTGAAACTCTTTTTAGCTTGCTTCCCAATCAGGAATTTCTTACAAACAACATTGATAGTCTTTGTAATCTTTAGCAAATCTATCACAACTTGAATTGAACTGATTCTCACTAGGCTATCAAAATTGATGTGGCACATTCTTCTATGCCATAGCCAACTTTCATTAATCTGAGTCATAAAGCATATACCATTGGTACCTTTAAGCTAGTAAACATTTCCACATGTCCTTCCTGTAGCAACCATAGTTTCAAAGCCTTTTTTGATCTCACAACCATCATCCTGAAACACAAGATTATATCATTTTCTACACATCTATCCTACACTCAAATGGTTATGTTGCAGACCCTTTTAACATAAAGAACATCATCTATATTATGCTTTCCATCAAAACTAATGGAACCTCTTGCATATATCTTAGCAGATGTATCATCACCAAACTTGACTAAACCACCTTCAAACTTTTCAAGCTTAACAAACTTACTCATATCACATGTCATGTGATTTGAGCATCCATTGTCAATGATCTAGTTATTCTTCACTTCTCTAGCATGAAAAATAGTCATCATTTCTCCTTCAATATTATGACCTATTTCTAGAAAACTTTCCTTCATACATCTCTCAGAGTTTATAGAATTAGCTCCATCATTTAGAGCCATGAACAAGAATTCATTATCCTCATCATTAGGGTAATAAAATTCATCATCATATATACTAGCATCTTCTTTAACATAATAACTTTTATTAATTGATTTACCTTTATTCTCCTTATATTTATCTTTTGAAGCTTTGTTTAGAAATATTGAAGCATAATGACCTATCTTTCTACAATTGAAGCATTTGAAAGGTAACTTGCCTTTGTATTTTCTAGTACCCTTTTTTAATCTACTCACAAAAATTTCTTCTACATCATCAACATCACCCACATTCGTTTCCTCACTTTGTTTAGTTTTGCCAACTTTAAATGCAGTCTCATTCTTTGCATCACTTGGGCCAAATTCTCTCAATTGAAAAGGAGAAAAAACACAATACAACTAATCTCTAGTATATTTTCTTAAATCATGAGCTTTCTTAATTGCAGAAAATTTATGACTATAGGTTTTAGGAAGATTTCTTAGTACCTTCTTTACCACCTCATCTTCATCAAAATTTCCACGAAGACCTTTGATGGAGTTGACAACTTCATCCAACTTATGGATATAGCTTGTGATATTTTCATCCTCTGACATTTGCATGTTCTCAAATATGATCTTTAGGTTTTGCATCTTTTCTTGCTTTACCTTATCATCTCCTTCATAATTACATTCCAACTTTTCCAGATCTCATTAGCAATTTTAAGATTCATAACTTTCACAATTTCAATATTAGAAAGACCATTCAAAAGAGCATACCTTTCTTTACCATTGTTCTCATAGGTCTCAATGTCATCATCGGTTCTCAGACCATTTACGGGCTTAGTATATCTAGATTCAATAGACTTTCAAACTCCAGACCCTACTGAAATAAGGAAATCGTCCATCCTATTCTTCTAGAATGCATAATTAGATCCATCAAATAGAGGAGCCTCCTTGTGTGCCATCCCATATGTACCTCAAGCGGTTAAGTTTTCTTTCAAGGAACCTTGCTTTGATACCAATTGTTGAATGCAAACTTGACAACTGAAAAGGGGGGGTTAATTAGTTGTACATCAAAACATCAAACCATCATTAACTTTCAGATCCATATTAAGCTTATTATTCTTTAATCTGTTGGAATGATTTATTATGAAAGCAAATATCAGAAATTGAAACACAACAATAACATATACAATAGAACACCATATTTACGTGGAAAACCCAAAAAGGGAAAAATCACGGTGAGGATTAGCTCATAGTATAAAGTAATTACAACACAAAATGCAATAGGTACACTACCGAAGGGTTCACTACCAGATTATATAAAAGAAGAAAGAAGAATGTGACAATGATAAATCCATCTCAGAGCAACAAAAATATCCACCACTACATCACCAGTACATTCACAGCCTCTCTAAGGAATGTATACACCTTATGCTCACTGCTTCAAGTAGTCTAACACATTAAAGCTTGCACTTCATTTCACACTTTTCACACTTCACATCACGCACATCATACCTGAAGTCTCCATCAACTCAACACTTATTTATACCATCCTCAACCTTGAAAGCAATCTCTAAGGTTGGCTATGTACCTCAACCGTACAAATTCAAATTAGGTCGACACTAAGACTTCCCACGATGGAAAGGAATGAAATAAGACCACACCACACCTTAACTCATATGTAAAATCATATATATATGCCATGCTATGCTTCCACAAACACCAAAGTATTTTTGCAATTAGTGTAAACACCCAAGGTTGGCCGAACCTGTGTAAACACCATTGAACATTTAAGTACACACTTCCTTTGATCCAAAGACAACTTAGACAATATACATCATTTGAACACAATCTAGCACATTCCATCAACACCTTAAAATCCAAAAAATTCGTTTGCAACAACTTTTGACACCTAAAGAACATACTCATCCTATACACCTAGTTAACTTTCCACATATTGTAACATATGAATCCAATCTTGCAGAGCGCCAAACTTTGAACAACTCATAAAAAAGATAGATATGAGAAATGTAAGCACACCATCAGATCTACAAGACAAAAATCACACTACAAAGAAATGTACAGCAAAACCATTTCTCCCAGACACCACTGTAATAAACTATTAACACACTGGCGAACACAATTCTCTTTGCACAATGATCTAGAACCTGAAACTCTAGTTATAACACCTTTGAACACCTCTAATCAACATATCCAAATCACATAAGTAAATCTTCAACACATAAGAAATGTGGATCAAAACCAGATCACTACTCTACTATACTTAACACCTCTCAACCATATATTTTTTTTCTTTCATTCAAATTTTCTCAAAGCTCTTGGAAACCAAGCATGTCACAAACACACTCTCATCATCTTCAACACTTCCTCATAACCACCAATTCAATGCACTAAATCCACTCAACCACACACCAACAAAAGCTTATCAAATCAACACTAGAGGTTGACACCAGTGACACTACTAATGACAACATAATGCAACTAATCAAAGCATCATCATAAACTTCTAGCAGACTCTCCATAGACTTGTTGACATCAATGCAACAACATAGATCTATTGACATCAATGACAACACACAAGTTGCTCAAACTTCCAACACCTCTAAGGTATCATCTTCAAAGGATAAATTTTCAACATCATCAAGTGGAATGAGGAAATCTAATGTAGGATAATTTGGGAATGGAGGATTATGTGGATCTTCAAAAATGTCCCAAATCTTTGTTGAAATTGTGCATGGTCATGAGATTCTTGAAACCTGATGATAGGTTTCTTTGAAAATACTTGCATTGAAATTAGAACAAAGCAATCATATAATATGATCATTCTTATTACCCTAAAATGATTTATTTCATGTTGTTTATAGCTCAAGAATGAGTCCATACAGATGAGGCAAGAGATTGAACCATTTGCAATGTGTCAAGATGTCTTTTTTCCAAGACTCATAATTGTCCTTAGTTAGAATGATTACAAAATGATGAGTGGCATAACACATGATTATAACAACATTACACTTTTTAAATGATAAAATCATAGATCAATACATGAAATGAGACTAAAATGAAGTACAATGATCAAAATAACACCCTACCAATTGCCAAAATATCCAAGTAATCTCTAGGATACCTACTAGGAAAGAACTAAATCAAGGGTAAAAGGATAAAGTTGTGTCACACTTTATAAAGGAAATATCCAACACTAATCCAACTTTTAAACTTGAATCACTAAAAAGTGGCATATATGTTTTGAATTTTGAAATGATGTAAACTAGTGAAATATGTATTTTTAGTATATTTTATGTTTGTATTTTAAAAAATAAAAATAAATAATATTTTAAACTAGTTTTTAATAAATTAACACTATAATTTAGTTGCTGATAAAATGCTGAAAAAATGAAGTTGCATGAGATGTCAAACTTTTTATAGTAAATTTTATTTTTTTTCTTTCAAATTTTTTGTGTGCATTTATAACTTGAAACTTTAGTGCATGGATATACTTTTTTCCAATTTTGATAAATATATATTTTTAAATACATATTAAAATGTGTGTAAAAAAAATGTTTTTTTCCATGGAACTTCAGCATTTAATGTTTGTTGGTAAAAAAAATACCAAAAATAGAAGTATTTTCTGTCTGTTGCATCATATTTTTCATTTTTAATAAGTTTTAGTATTTTTCCTTGGCATGGTAATCAACCCTAATATTTTGTGTTGATAACCTACTTTTAGTAAAAAATAAAAATAATAATTAATAATTAAAATATTAAATAAAATATATTTTAAAAACTACATTATGGATCTACAAAAGGGTGTTTTTATATTTTAGAAAAAAAATTATTTATATTAGTAGGAGTTATTGAAACTTCAAGTTTTTCAAATAATTTTATTTTTTTGGTAAATTGGACTCAAAGTGGTGCTCCATATATTTTTAGCCAACAATTTTAGTTGAGAAACTTGTGGAAGTATCTAACTTAGCTAGAATGAATCTTACTAGATCATATGTTTGACCAAAATTGATTTTTAGTTAGAAATGCTTAAATTAAGTTGTGTTGATAAGTTGGTTGAAAGTGTGACACAACTTTGTGCTTTTACCCTCAACAATATACATGAAACAAAAACATTAAAAAAACACAGATGGCTAGATAGATGTCCTTAATACATTTCCAACTTCATAAGAATACCAAAAATCAGAGATCATGGAAAAAATTTATGAGCTCAAAAGCTAAAAAGTAAGATCTGACTTCAATCACCAATAAAATTTAGTTGCAAGAAAAATTGGCAAAAATACCTACACCACTGCAAAGTATGCAGAACCAAATTTTCTACGATATCTTATTTACAAAATTCTGATATTCTGTTGAAAAGTTATGCTCTATGGAAAAAAATTGCCCTATTAGGGCCTCTGGAGGTCAAGATTAAGTTCCTTGCACTAAAATTGCAGTCATCGATATGACCAATCCACTTAAGCATGTTTTAAAAAAAAACATATTGTCGCCACCACTGGCAGCGGGTAGAGCTGCACTACCTAGGGCATAACCCCCCCATGAAATGGTGGGACCACTGGCAGTAAAGCCTTACATCTAGGTGCTAGAGCTAGCAAGTGTTATAAACTTTAAAACATCTTTTAATAAAAAACATCAAAATTGTACCGACAAGACAACTGATGTGATAAACCACCAATACACCCAGACCAAGTATGACTAGATAAAAATGATGCTAGTGTACACTGAGGAATATTTTACAATATGTTGATTTTGATGCTCAAAATATGTTGCAAATGATGTTGACTGTACTAGTGACCACATCGTATGGTATGCAAATTTTGTACAATACAAATTTGTATTGTTGTATTTTTTGCGATGAAAATTTGAAAAAACCTTTGATTTCCCCAAAAAAAAGTGCCAAATATTGACCATTTGATAGTCAAATTTTAGGTTTTTGGGCCTTCAGACATAGTGGCAAAGTTAGTTTTGGCCCAAAGTGCCCCAAAAATTCAGCTACCTCTTGGATCTAGTAACTTTTAACCCAAATTGAAACCCTTGTAGATTAATCAAAATATAATGAAAATTGATAAAATGAAAGGAAAACCTAACTCCCTTTGATGCCCTTGATTTAATTGTGAGATCCTTGAAACCCCAAAATTCACCCAACAAAGTCTTCAAACCAAGATGAATTCTTGATAACTAGGAAGAAATCTGCAACACTGGAGCTCTGATACCATGTAGGAGTAAATGGTGACTTTGAACACCCCTAGTAACAATTGCTAGACCAAAATATCTTCAACAAGAGAAAATGGCAAGAGTAACTCGTTGTATTATGAATGAAATATTACAAGATTGAATATATCATATACATATGATAACTTTCTTATCAGGAAAGTTTTGAGATAGGATTAGAAAAGGTCTTGACATGTGTCTTAATCTTGTACAATGAGACAACTACCTCAACAAATATTAAATGAACTAGGACACAAGAATTAAATAAAATCCAAAGTAGATAAGATATGATAAGTGATGCAGGAGCATCCAATGGTGTAAGGGCAATCTTGCATCACCCAAAAATAGTTAAATTTCAAGTTTCTCAGTTTTTAGATGTTTTTACATTTTTGGATACCATTTTCGTCATAATGAAATCCCAATTTATGGTTTTTATTTTCTATTCCTGGGTTGAAAGATATTATAGTTTTAGTTTCCCAGATTTGCACCTGAAAATATTCCGAGCTAGATTTGAGGCACTTAGAGTTCCCAGAACGGCCCCAAAACTTGCCGAAATCGGCATAGCAATTTCGAGCGCGTTATTGACTTTGAGACCTTTCCAACGGTTCAAACGGTTG
>VDFB02151235.1:177940-191505 GCA_007258455.2 Sequoia sempervirens
TTTAGCAGTCACCTATAGCTTATGCTGCAGGTACTTGTAGCCACTAGGTTATGTAACTAATTTCATTGTTTTTACAATTCTATTAATTCCAACAGGGTAGAATAGTTTGAATAAGTTTGAAGAGTAATTTAGGTTAGTACAAGCTCATGAAGACACATATAGTGGAGTACCATCATAATTTTACGCGCCTTGGTCGATAATTTAATGTAGGCTTGCAATGTTAAGAGGATTGTTCAGCTTGGCACACCCCTGAATTGTGTAAATTTACCAAGTCCATAACACATTAGTATGCCTCTACACACTCCATTTTGTTGAGGAGTTCTAGAGGCTGACAAATGCCTCTGTATTCCTTGAACTTCACAAAAAATATTAAATTCATTGGAGGTGAACTCTCCACCTTTGTCAAATCCCAAACATTTGATTTTCATATCCATTTCATTCTCAACCATAGCTTTAAATGTCTTAAGCTTATCTAGAGCTTCTTATTTTTGTTTTACAAAAGTATCCCAAGTCATTCTAGAATAATCATTAATTAACAACATGAAATACCTATCACCTTGAAAAATTCTTATTTTGGTAGGTCCACAAAGGTGTTTATGCATCAATTCCAAAGGACCGGTAGAAGATTGTTCTTTGATTTTGAAATTCTTTTTAGCTTGCTTCCCAATCGGGCATTTCTTACAAACAACATTGATAGGCTTTGTAATCTTTAGCAAATCTATCACAACTTGAATTAAACTGATTCTCACTAGGCTATCAAAATTGATGTGGTACATTCTTCTATGCCATAGCCAACTTTCATTAATTTGAGTCATAAAGCATATACCATTAGTACCTTTAAGCTAGTAAACATTTACATATGTCCTTCTTGTAGCAAACTACGCTTTCAAGCCTTTTTTTGATCCTTTCACAACCATCATCCTAAACACAAGATTATATCCTTTTCTACACATCTATTCTACACTAAATGGTTATGTTGCGCACTATTTTAATGTAAAGAACATCATCTCAGATATGCTTTCCATCAAAACTAATTGAACCTCTTCCATATATCTTAGCAGATGTATCATCACCAAACTTGACTAAACCACCTTCAAACTTTTCAAGCTTAACAAACTTACTCATATCACCTGTCATGTGATTTGAGCATCCATTGTCAATGATCTAGTTATTCTTCACTTCTCTAGCATGAAAAATAGTCATCATTTCTCCTTCAATATTATGACCTATTTCTAGAAAACTTTCCTTCATACATCTCTCAGAGTTTATAGAATTAGCTCCATCATTTAGAGCCATGAACAAGAATTCATTATCCTCATCATTAGGGTAATCAAATTCATCATTATATATACTAGCATCTTCTTTTAACATAATAACTTTTATTAATTGATTTACCTATATTCTCCTATATTTATCTTTTGAAGCTTTGTTTAGAAATTTATTGAAGCATAATGAATCACCTTTTCCACAATTGAAGCATTTGAAAGGTAACTTACCTTTTGTATTTTCTAGTACCTCTTTTTTAATCTAATACTCACAAAATTTCTTTCTACATCATCAACATCATCCACATTCATTTCCTCACTTTGTTTAGCTTTGCCAACTTTAAATGCAGTCTCATTCTTTGCATTACTTGGACGAAATTCTCTCAATTGAAAAGGAAAAAAAACACCAGACAACTAATCTCTAGTATATTTTCTTAAATCGTGAGCTTTCTTAATTGCAGAAACTTTATGACTATAGGTTTTAGGAAGATTTCTTAGTACCTTCTTTACCACCTCATCTTTAGCAAAATTTCCATGAAGACCTTTGATGGAGTTGACAACTTCGTCCAACTTATGGATATAGCTTGTGATATTTTCATCCTCTGACATTTGCATGTTCTCAAATATGATCTTTAGGTTTTGCTCTTTTCTTGCTTTACCTTATCATCTCCTTCATAATTACATTCCAACTTTTCCAAATCTCATTAGCAGTTTTAAGATTCATAACTTTCACAATTTCAATATTAGAAAGACCATTCAAAAGAGCATACCTTTCTTTACCATTGTTCTCATAGGTCTCAATCTCATCATCAGTTCTCAGACCATTTATGAGCTTAGTATATATAGATTCAATAGATTTTCAAACTCCAGAGCCTAGTGAAATAAGGAAACTTTCCATCCTAGTCTTCTAGAATGCATAATTAGATCCATCAAATAGAGGATCCTCCTTGTGCGCCATCCCATATCTACCTCAAGCGGTTAAGTTTTCTTTCAAGGAACCTTGCTTTGATACCAATGGTTGAATGCACACTTGACAACTGAAAAGGGGGGGGTGAATTAGTTGTACATAAAAACATCAAACCCTCATTAACTTTCAGATCCACATTAACCTTATTATTCTTTAATTTTTTGGAATGATTTATTATGAAAGCAAATATCAGAAATTGAAACACAACAATACCATATACAATAGAACACCATATTTACGTGGAAAACCCAAAAAGGGAAAAACCACGGTGAGGATTAGCTCATAGTATAAAGTAATTACAAAACATAATACAATAGGTACACTACCAAAGGGCTCACTACCAAGGGCTCACTACCAAATTATATAAAAGATGAAAGAAGAATGTGACAATGAGAAATCCATCTTAGAGCAACAAAAAGATCGACCACTACATCACCAGTACATTCACAACCTCTCTAAGGAATGTATACACCTTCTGTTCACTGCTTCAAGTAGTCTAACACATTAAAGCTTGCATTGCATTTCACACTTTTCACACTTGACATCATCGCATTATCCATATAAAATTTCCTAAAAATAGAGAATAATATTTTATTCAAAAAATATGGAACTCTTACATGCAGGGGATCTCAAATCCTCAAGCTTTTGTGGATACATGCAAGCTACAAAAATTACATAAATTTCAAACCTGTTCCCTTTCGCAACATGCGAACTCTCTTCCTCAAAAAAAGCTACCCAAAAATTATAAACTAGCCCCTAAATAGCCTCTTTTTGGTTTGGAGCCAAAAACAACATTCGAGATAAGATTTTTGGCGGTATGGCGCCAAAAATTACAATTTGAAATTCAAAAACTGAGTCCTCATGCAAAAATTGGCAATTTTCCAAAAATCGGCCAACTTCCGGAAGCCATAACTTTTGATTCGGGACTCCATTTTTTGAACTGTTTGCACCGTCAGAAAGGTCTCGGAGTGAAGAATGCGCTAAGAATTTCTCTACCGGTTTCGACAATTTCTGGGCTCGTACGGGACCGTTTAGTGCCTCAAACTGGACTTGGAAGGTTTTTTAGGGCAAAAAGTAGAAACTAAAATTTGAATAACTTTCAAACCATGAATGATCTTGACCTGATTCTTTCGCCAAAGTGCTTATTTTTTCATCCTGAACCTTCCCATAAATTTCTATCTTCCCACGCCTTCAAATTCACACCCGCTAAAAATAGTAGTTGAGCAAAAAAAGCAAAAAGTAGTTCTGAAAGTTGGGAACTCTTATTCGACGAAAAGGGTATCCAAAATGCAAAAAACATCTACAAAAAGCAAACAAAAGGAACATAAATGGAAGCATATTTTTGGGTGATGCAAGATTTTACAATCGATGCTCCCGTGATCAACTCAACACTTATTTATACCATCCTCAACCTTGAAAGCAATCTCTAAGGTTGGCTATGTACCTCAACCGTACAAATTCAAATTAGGTCAACACTAAGAATTCCCACGATGGAAAGGAATGAAAGAAGACCACACCACACCTTAACTCATATGTAAAATCATATATATATGCCATGCTATGCTTCCACAAACACCAAAGTATTTTTGCAATTAGTGTAAACACCCAAGGTTGGCCGAACCTGTGTAAACACCATTGAACATTTAAGTACACACTTCCTTTGATCCAAAGACAACTTAGACAATATACATCATTTGAACACAATCTAGCACATTCCATCAACACCTTAAAATCCAAAAAATTCGTTTGCAACAACTTTTGACACCTAAAGAACATACTCATCCTATACACCTAGTTAACTTTCCACATATTGTAACATATGAATCCAATCTTGCAGAGCGCCAAACTTTGAACAACTCATAAAAAAGATAGATATGAGAAATGTAAGCACACCATCAGATCTACAAGACAAAAATCACACTACAAAGAAATGTACAGCAAAACCATTTCTCCCAGACACCACTGTAATAAACTATTAACACACTGGCGAACACAATTCTCTTTGCACAATGATCTAGAACCTGAAACTCTAGTTATAACACCTTTGAACACCTCTAATCAACATATCCAAATCACATAAGTAAATCTTCAACACATAAGAAATGTGGATCAAAACCAGATCACTACTCTACTATACTTAACACCTCTCAACCATATATTTTTTTTCTTTCATTCAAATTTTCTCAAAGCTCTTGGAAACCAAGCATGTCACAAACACACTCTCATCATCTTCAACACTTCCTCATAACCACCAATTCAATGCACTAAATCCACTCAACCACACACCAACAAAAGCTTATCAAATCAACACTAGAGGTTGACACCAGTGACACTACTAATGACAACATAATGCAACTAATCAAAGCATCATCATAAACTTCTAGCAGACTCTCCATAGACTTGTTGACATCAATGCAACAACATAGATCTATTGACATCAATGACAACACACAAGTTGCTCAAACTTCCAACACCTCTAAGGTATCATCTTCAAAGGATAAATTTTCAACATCATCAAGTGGAATGAGGAAATCTAATGTAGGATAATTTGGGAATGGAGGATTATGTGGATCTTCAAAAATGTCCCAAATCTTTGTTGAAATTGTGCATGGTCATGAGATTCTTGAAACCTGATGATAGGTTTCTTTGAAAATACTTGCATTGAAATTAGAACAAAGCAATCATATAATATGATCATTCTTATTACCCTAAAATGATTTATTTCATGTTGTTTATAGCTCAAGAATGAGTCCATACAGATGAGGCAAGAGATTGAACCATTTGCAATGTGTCAAGATGTCTTTTTTCCAAGACTCATAATTGTCCTTAGTTAGAATGATTACAAAATGATGAGTGGCATAACACATGATTATAACAACATTACACTTTTTAAATGATAAAATCATAGATCAATACATGAAATGAGACTAAAATGAAGTACAATGATCAAAATAACACCCTACCAATTGCCAAAATATCCAAGTAATCTCTAGGATACCTACTAGGAAAGAACTAAATCAAGGGTAAAAGGATAAAGTTGTGTCACACTTTATAAAGGAAATATCCAACACTAATCCAACTTTTAAACTTGAATCACTAAAAAGTGGCATATATGTTTTGAATTTTGAAATGATGTAAACTAGTGAAATATGTATTTTTAGTATATTTTATGTTTGTATTTTAAAAAATAAAAATAAATAATATTTTAAACTAGTTTTTAATAAATTAACACTATAATTTAGTTGCTGATAAAATGCTGAAAAAATGAAGTTGCATGAGATGTCAAACTTTTTATAGTAAATTTTATTTTTTTTCTTTCAAATTTTTTGTGTGCATTTATAACTTGAAACTTTAGTGCATGTATATACTTTTTTCCAATTTTGATAAATATATATATTTTTAAATAAATATTAAAATGTGTGAATAAAAAATAGTTGTTTCCATCAGACATCAACTTTCATATTAAATATTTATCTAAAATGGAAAAAAAATAAACCATCTTGAAATAGATTCTTTTATCTAGTGCATCATATTTTTTCATTTTTTTTTAATAAGTTTTAGTATTTTTCCTTGGCATGGTAATGAACCTAATATTTTGTGTTGATAACCTACTTTTAGTAAAAATAATAAATAAAATATAAATAATAATTAAACTATTAAAATAAATATATTTTTGAAAACTACACTTATGGATCTACAAAAGGGTGTTTTTATATTTTAAAAAAAAAAATTTATATTAGTAGGAGTTATTGAAACTTCAAGTTTTTCAAATAATTTTATTTTTTTGGTAAATTGGACTCAAAGTGGTGCTCCATATATTTTTAGCCAACAATTTTAGTTGAGAAACTTGTGGAAGTATCTAACTTAGCTAGAATGAATCTTACTAGATCATATGTTTGACCAAAATTGATTTTTAGTTAGAAATGCTTAAATTAAGTTGTGTTGATAAGTTGGTTGAAAGTGTGACACAACTTTGTGCTTTTACCCTCAACAATATACATGAAACAAAAACATTAAAAAAACACAGATGGCTAGATAGATGTCCTTAATACATTTCCAACTTCATAAGAATACCAAAAATCAGAGATCATGGAAAAAATTTATGAGCTCAAAAGCTAAAAAGTAAGATCTGACTTCAATCACCAATAAAATTTAGTTGCAAGAAAAATTGGCAAAAATACCTACACCACTGCAAAGTATGCAGAACCAAATTTTCTACGATATCTTATTTACAAAATTCTGATATTCTGTTGAAAAGTTATGCTCTATGGAAAAAAATTGCCCTATTAGGGCCTCTGGAGGTCAAGATTAAGTTCCTTGCACTAAAATTGCAGTCATCGATATGACCAATCCACTTAAGCATGTTTTAAAAAAAAACATATTGTCGCCACCACTGGCAGCGGGTAGAGCTGCACTACCTAGGGCATAACCCCCCCATGAAATGGTGGGACCACTGGCAGTAAAGCCTTACATCTAGGTGCTAGAGCTAGCAAGTGTTATAAACTTTAAAACATCTTTTAATAAAAAACATCAAAATTGTACCGACAAGACAACTGATGTGATAAACCACCAATACACCCAGACCAAGTATGACTAGATAAAAATGATGCTAGTGTACACTGAGGAATATTTTACAATATGTTGATTTTGATGCTCAAAATATGTTGCAAATGATGTTGACTGTACTAGTGACCACATCGTATGGTATGCAAATTTTGTACAATACAAATTTGTATTGTTGTATTTTTTGCGATGAAAATTTGAAAAAACCTTTGATTTCCCCAAAAAAAAGTGCCAAATATTGACCATTTGATAGTCAAATTTTAGGTTTTTGGGCCTTCAGACATAGTGGCAAAGTTAGTTTTGGCCCAAAGTGCCCCAAAAATTCAGCTACCTCTTGGATCTAGTAACTTTTAACCCAAATTGAAACCCTTGTAGATTAATCAAAATATAATGAAAATTGATAAAATGAAAGGAAAACCTAACTCCCTTTGATGCCCTTGATTTAATTGTGAGATCCTTGAAACCCCAAAATTCACCCAACAAAGTCTTCAAACCAAGATGAATTCTTGATAACTAGGAAGAAATCTGCAACACTGGAGCTCTGATACCATGTAGGAGTAAATGGTGACTTTGAACACCCCTAGTAACAATTGCTAGACCAAAATATCTTCAACAAGAGAAAATGGCAAGAGTAACTCGTTGTATTATGAATGAAATATTACAAGATTGAATATATCATATACATATGATAACTTTCTTATCAGGAAAGTTTTGAGATAGGATTAGAAAAGGTCTTGACATGTGTCTTAATCTTGTACAATGAGACAACTACCTCAACAAATATTAAATGAACTAGGACACAAGAATTAAATAAAATCCAAAGTAGATAAGATATGATAAGATTTTATCTAGACAACTAAGACCTCTAAAAAATATGCCTAGGATCTAAGTAAACTAAACATGTTAATAAGACCCACTAATTAACTAGTTAGATAAAATACCTATTTACACCAGCAGTAAAGACCTTTAGCTTTTTCTTTTTATCATCTAACTAAAATTCTAGCAACCAATTGAGAGGAGCTTCATAATCATTTCTATCATGTATATTCTTAGATAAGTTCTCCAAGGCATTATCAAAATTTCCTATCAGTGCCACATTCCTCTTGCTTAATTTATGAGAAATATTTCTCTAACCATCCTCGAATACCACGAAATGACACAATTTTAGAAAAGAAATTATTTATTTCAAAATGTGAAGTCAAAATTTAAAGCTATATAGAGATTACTACCCAGTATATTTTATATATCCATCAAGAATTATAATATGTTACATTCTATACAGACATGCATTCACTTTGAGAAATTACAAACAATTTAAAAATATGAAGACAACATTTTGAAGCATGATAGAGATTAATCCCCAAACAAATTTTATACAAAATTACGATTGGGCATCTCCCATGGCCATTGCTTCCAAAGGAGAATGAAGACTCTTCATATTGTGACATGCAAAATAAATATTGCAAGGCAGTTCCTCTCTTAAAAAGTCATTTGGGATGGGTAAAATTTCACAAAGCCTACTACTTTAGGTTACTACTTTAGGTTTGTGAGGCTTAGTCTAAGAGTGCATGATATGAAAAGTTATTTCATGTAATTTTATTTATTTATATAATTTTATGCAAAGGAGGTGATTATAGACCTTAGAAAGAATGTCCTAATGGACTTTCTTTTAGATAATTATAAATATTTATTGTTTAGTTAGTTGAAATGTATATAAACCATTCAATAAAACTTTAGAAGTTGTATAAGTTTTAAAAAGTTATGAAATTATAAATTATAGGAATGAGTAAATTACATATCTAAGAGACTACACTTGAAGTGTAGTCAAAGTATCATAGATCTAAAATATGCTATAAAAGAAAAGGGAGGGAAATGAAAAGTCTTTTTTTTCTTTGGTCTTGGACACATTCTTAGGTAGCTTTATCCCCAAAAAAAAGATTCATTTCCTAAGGTGAAATAAGTGATTTTAAGATGAAATTAAGTAATTATTTAAAAAAAAATTGTCTTGTTTATCTTAAAAATAAGAACTTTTATTCAAATCTAGGTTTAAAAATTATAAAAAAATTCACTCCACTATTTTTGAAAGCAATAACTTATTTTCATTTAAAAGTTTTCTTGACTTTTTCAAGTTTTCACACATGTTTAAACAAATTGAATATATTTTCCTAAACTTAGTTTGTAGAAAAAATATAAAAGGATTCATAGAATTTGAAAAATAATAATTAAAAGTTTACTTGACTTTTTCAAATTTTCACACATGTTTAAAAAAATTGAATATATTTTTCTAAACTTAGTTTATAGAAAAAATATAAAAGGATTCATAGACTTTGAAAAATAATAATTAATTGTAAAAAAAAATCATGGATAAGATCACAACTACTACCAATTAATGTCAACATAGAAAGTAGGTCGATGACCCATGCACAATTATCTATTGTTATGATAAAACAAGATTTAATATATAAAAATACATTTGAAAGACAATTGTAAATGACCTTTATTATCCACCCATCTTCAAATATAACCATTCATGTTCTATTAACAATAAGAAATTTATTTATATGCACTATCAATTTAATAATATTTTATAAATTAAATATTTTAAAATAAATAAATAAAATTACAAATTCAGAAAATTTTAAAATAATTTTTCCTATAAATAATTATCCTTTTAACTTCAGGGTAAAAGCACAAAGTTGTGCCACACTTTCAGCCAACTTATCAGCACAACTGAATTTAAGTATTTCTAACTAAAAATCAATTTTGGTCAAACATATGATCTAGTAAGATTCATTCTAGCTAAGTTATATACTTCCACAACTCTTCCAACTAAAATTGTTGGCTAAAAATATATGGCTAATGTAAATAACATTTATTAAAAATATAAAAATACCCTTTTGTAGATCCATAAGTGTAGTTTTCAAAAATATATTTAGTTTAATAGTTTAATTATTTTTTATTTTTACTAAAAGCAGGTTATCAACACACAATATTAAGTTGATTACCATGCCAAGGAAAAATACTAAAACTTATTAAAAAAAATTTGAAAAAAATATGATGCATTAGATAAAAGAATCTATTTTAAGATGGTATAATTTTTTTTCCATTTTAGATAAATATTTAATATGAAAGTTGACGTTCGATGAAAACTGTTGTTTTTTTATTCACGCACATTTTAATATTTATTTAAAAATATATATTTATCAAAATTGGAAAAAAATATATCCATGCACTTAAATTTCAAGTTATAAATACACACAAAAAAAATGAAAGAAAAAAAAATTACTATAAAAAGTTTGACATCCCATGCAACTTCATTTTTCAGCATTTTATCAACAACTAAATTATAGTTTTAATTTATTAAAAACTAGTTTAAATTTTTTTTTATTTTTTTTTAAAATAATACAAACATAAAATATACTAAAAAATACATATTTTACTAGTTTGCATCATTTCAAAATTCAAAACATATATGCCACTTTTAGTGATTCAAGTTTAAAAATTGGATCAGCATTGGTCATTTCCTTTATAAAGTGTGACATAGCTTTGTGCTTTTACCCCTCAAAAAATTGAGAGGTAACGACTTTAATCATAGAAACACGAGTCGTTGTGGAAAAATATGTCTAAGTCATTCAGGTCGTCGCTATTGGCCACATAAATAAAAATTAAAAATAAAGACCATTGATCATTGACAGGCATGTAGGATAAGAATAACCCCTCCCTTCCCAAACATTATCTGCAATTCCCTCGATCTGAAATGACCATCTCTTTATAGAAGTTGTGTATGCTCACCATTTCATTTTTTGTTCTCTTCTTCCCTCCTCCATGTCTTTTTCTCTCCCTTTCTCTTTCCCATGAATGTGATGCCCTTCTTCGCTTGAAAGTAGTCGTGAGTGACTCTGATGACATACTCAATTCGTGAGTAAATAGAACCGACTATTGCAAGTGGGACGACATATCCTACGACAATCAGACCAACCATGATGTCTCTCTTGAGTTCTTTCTTGATGTTGAACTATCTAACTTTCAAGGTGTGATATTTGAGAGCTTGTGCCAAATTCGTTTCCTCACAACATTGATAATACAATTCGTAAAAGGTACTACCACTCTTCCTCTCTGTTTGGGAAATCTCACTTACATGGAATATTTACTTATACATGGGAATGACTTTAGTGGGATGATTCCATCTTCCCTTTGTTTGCTCACCTGCCTTATAGTCCTTGATCTTACTAACAATATGTTCAATGGAAGCATACCTTAATGTCTGGGAAATCTTTCTTTAACTGAACTTGACCTTAGTGGCAACCAACTTAGTGGAAGCATGCTAGATTCTCTGAGTAATCTCTCTCCACTTTCTTTACTTGATCTTTTAGGGAATCAATTAGGGGAGAGGGGCCCATAGTGGAGCACCCTAACTTCGCCTTTCTCAAAATCCTACGTGGAAATTTTAAATCACTCCCAACTTTGTACAATATTTTATTTGACAACTCATGTGCTTCTATATTTCGTTTTAGGGCCACATCATCAATATAATGCCACGTCAACATGCTTTTTGTTTAGGTATCCAAAAAAGGCCTAAAAAAAGTGAGACTGATAGTGGCGCACTAAGTCATGTTTTATTGGTGTGCTAATGTGGCATCACATGATTTGTTAGTTTGTGTACTTTATGGATAAAAAGTGTTTTACAATTGAATATTAAGATGCTTCACTATGGGACCCACTGAGGACTACTTCTATCCCCACTATTGAACCCTGCTCCACTATGGGCCCCTCTCCCCTAAGTGGGAGTATACCAGATTCTCTGGGTAATCTCTTTGCACTTTCTTAGCTTGATCTTTTAGGGAATCGAATAAGTGGGAGAATACTAGATTCTCTTGGAAATATTTCTTATTTATCTTACCTTGACCTTAAATACAATCAACTGAGCGGTATCATCCCATACTCCTTTGGGCAATCTCTCTTTACTGCAAGGGTTGGATGTTTGCAATAACAACCTAAGTGGGACCATTCCCCCTTCATTCTCTCGGCTTTCCTCCCTCATTGCATTCGATGGTGATGACAATTGTTTCAATGAAATCATCTTGTCTTCATTGCTTCCAGCTTCTTTAAATGATCTATACCTGTCACTAAACCAATCCATTACAGAAACCTTCTTTCACAACCTTACAAACCTTGACACATTATATTTATCTAATTGTGTGCTAAATATTAGCAATACTTGGATTCCATCCTTTCAGTTATCTCAGTTACAATTAGTGTCATGTATGATTGATGGTGAATTTCCACCATGGCTTTCAACACAATTCTTGCTCCATACACTGGAATTACCTAACACCGGTCTTGTGGGATGAATTCCCTCTTGGCTATGGGAAATTAGTCCGTTGCAATTTCAAAATCTTTTAGGAAATCATCTAGAAGGAAGATTATTCTCAGATACTTTAGTATGGATGCAACTACATAGTCTAGATGTGTCTAGAAATGAATTGAGTGGCCACATCCCATCAATCTGGTGTCCTACTATACAAATAGTGTTGCTCAATGACAATATTTTCAATGGAAATATTCCTCCTTGAGCTTCTCCACATTATTTTCACCCTCCTTATTAAATCTTGGAAACAATAACTTTATTGGAGTTATTCCTTTGAGCTTGTCCAAATGCTCTTCTCTCAACATTTTAAATTTGGGAAATAATAGCTTGGAGGGAAGCTTACCACATGAATTCAGTGAGCTAGGTGAATTATATTCATTATTTGTTCATAATAATAAACTCAAAGGATCCATCCTCAATAGAAAATTGTTCAAAACTATAGGTTCTTGATATTGGGAACAACTTATTTGAAGGTAAAATACCAACATCACTTAAGAATATTTCAGAGCTAAGAGTATTGATGATGAAGGAGAACAATTTTACAGGTAGCATTCCTCTAGAGATTGGTCAATTGATGAACCTCCAAATCTTGTTGCTTTCTTCCAATCATATCTCGGGTTTAATTCCACACACAATTGTATTATTGCAAGCAATGGAAAAAGAAGGCCGATATGGTGTTATATTATCCATTTTTGATATTGATCTATCATATCGGGATGGATTGGATATGACTATAAAAGGCACAAATCGGCAATACATATATATTCTTTCCACTCTCACATCCATAGATCTCTCAAACAATGAATTGTGGTGCAGGAGCACCTACACCTTACTCATAAGAAATTTGATTCTTTGCAGGTTGATGGGTGATCAATAGGTTGGTATGGGGTGTATTGAGTCTATTTTCTTTTAATAAGGTCTAAAGAGACCATGCTTGATGTAGATGGTAACTTTGGTGTCTCATTGGTCCATATTGTAAATGATGTTAAACATGTTAAGGAATTGCCAATGATGACAAATGGGGTCTAGGTAGGTTAATGTTGCTTTTTATGCATAAGGTCATGTTTTGGATCCAGTAAGGTCTAATTAGACCATCACAAATGTTTTAGATGTTTAGGAGGGTCAAATAGTAAAATGATGTAAAAGGAATCAAGGTGTTGTTAACAAAGATATGTAAACAAGTGTAATTTTGCACTCCAACGACTATTAAGGGATTCAAAATTCAGTTGGAGGCTATTATGTCAGTTTTATTGGGTAAGGAAACCTTTAAAAAGGTGAAGATCATCATTTGTAGTGGGGGGCTAGAAGATTTGAAGGAGTAAATCAATAAAAACTCTGTTAATTCTAAAAAAAAATTGTGTTTTCTTCCTTTTCTAGTCTTGTACAAGTCCGGTGATCCCAC